>CAHIKZ030000362.1:487500-682500 GCA_903632075.3 Acanthosepion pharaonis | reverse complement strand
GTTGTATCTTGTGTTTTTGAGATAACAGAGGGAAATAAACAAGGAAGACAAACTCGTAGTTAATTTAATGAAATTGAAGGTTTACTACATGAAGGTACACTTAGCAATTGACCTAATGCTAACTCAGCTCAATTCCACTTATTTATATAAATGGACAATTCCATTCATTTATGTTCTATATGTCATTTAATGCCAATTTTTAATTTTAACGTATTACTAGTAATATTTCTTTTTCCAAAAATGTATTGCAAGAAACTTTTTTTTTTTTTAAAGTGTATTGATGGTATTATTATAATGTATTATTATGCATTCATGGTATTATAGTTATATATTTTCATTTTTTACAAAAATATTTTGCTGGTAATTCTTTTACTATGAAAATGTATTTTTATATTTTCATTGTGTTTTGACCCCAATTTGGGTGTTAACTATTTGCCATACCCATCAAATCCTCCCAACCAGAAGCCTTGCTGCTGAATGTAGTTTATCATCATACCCAGGACATAGCATCTTAGTAGCATTATCACCTTGTTTTGAGGGAAATTCTTAAAAAAAAAAATTTTTAAAGGATTAAAAGAAAAAGAAATTTATTAAGGCAAAACTTCAGAATCTATCTCTGGTAAGTTTATGTCCAGGGTCATAAAACATCTTTTTCCTGCTCAAAAATACCTTGTGGGATAATTAAAAACCCAATGACAAAAGTAATAAAAAAGACTGAATGAGGCTAAGTTTAAAATTGAGATATATAGGATATCAAAATTTAAATTTAATTGTATCTTTAACATTTTTATGTCAACTGTGGTCAGCATTGATTAGATTGTTCTTTTCTTATATTTAAGTATTGAGTCTATCAATAAAACTGTTGTTTGAATATGTTCTTTTTCAATGTTAACACATCCCAATACACAGCTGTCATTAATTACTCACTATTATTCAAATTTTTTTTTTTTTTTAATCATTTCACTCCAAGCAAGGTTGGAATGCCACTAGTATGTTGGGGTTTTGGTAACAGGGAGTGAAAGTGAGAGAAAAGACTGAGTATAAGGAGGATTGAGGAAATGATAAATGATGAATGCGATTCAAGAAGATAAAAGATGGCAATTGACATTGCATTTAAATTTTTTGTACTGAAATATATTTTTGTACTGGAATATATTCAAATATATATTTTTAAATTATATTTTTCATACACACATCTACACAAAGGTAAATGAATAAATTAAAAGTCGAATGACAGTAAAAACGTGTATATGAGTATAATGAATATTTATTTTTCAATATAATTTCCTTTCACTATTTATATTTGAACGTGTCTTCACCTTTCTTGTTTTTATGTAATATTTCAGCCATTGTATCCTCCATTGGTGTATATATCGATCCGGTTAACTTACAGGGAACTCTGAACTGAAGCCATTATTTAATCTGAAGAAGTGTCATTCCACTGCTCATGTTTAGGGATATTGTTCTTATTTTATTTAGTACCATTCAGTTATTGCTCAAACGTTTCTACTGAATGCAAGTACACACTGCCCTAGATATTCCTAGGCATGATCAGTGGAACAAGAACAGTCTAACCCTGTAGATTAAATAAAGTGTTCAGTTCAGAATTGCCTGTAAATTACCCAGATTGATATACACCTGAGGAAGCATGGAAGGCACAATGGCCAAAATTTTGTGATAAAAACAACATGAGGACAATAGTCCAAAATAATATATATATATATATATTGTATTTTCTGGCCTACAAGACACAGTTTTTTTCCTAAAAAATACCCTGAAAAAAATGTGTCTTCCGAGACTAATGTAATACAATGTCCAGGCTCAAGTAAGGTTGGGTGGTCACCTAATTGGCTTGACTGATAGGGACATGGATTTATATGTTGAGTCATTACACTATAATGTTAGCTATCTAATTCAGCTTTTTATATGATGTAACCTCAGTACTTAGTTGTTATAAGTATTTCCAAGACTATAAACCTTACTGGAGATGAGCCACAAGCTTAAACATACTCTGTTTATTAGCAGTGGTGGTAGCCTTTCCGCTCTTGATCTTGATAGTGTAGGTTTGATCACACTCTTATGTCGTGAAAATATCAGTTACCACTAGGCTGTTACATGCTTTTTTGTCCTGGAAACTATCACCCATTGTGAGTTCATCAAAATGATTACTATCACATACAAGCTACAAGTTGTACGATATGCCAAAGAATATGTTAACAGAGCAACAGAAAGCCATTTTGGACCACCGTCTACCGAAAAAATGATTTGACAATGGAGGAAACAAGAAGGATTGAGTAAAGTTGGAAACAAGGCAAAGCCCAATTTATGTCAAGTCAAAATGGCCACAGTTAGAGAAAGAGATTTGTGTACATGGATAATGGAATACAGAAACTTGGGGGTTGCAGTCAGTACGAAAATGATAATCTTGGAAGCAAGAATACTCACAATGAACATGGGAGTAAAAGACTTCAAAAGACACTACATTTTGGTGTTTTCAGTTCAAGAAGCAAAACAAGTTATGCTTACAAACAATAACTAAAATACCTCAAAAATGCCAGGTAACTATGAACAGAAAATACTGACTTTTCATCAATTTATCATTAATGCTAGAAAGAAGAACTCATTCAAACTTAATGAGATCGGGAATATGGATGAAGTTCCTTTAACATTTAACGTACTTCCTAATAAAAGTATAGATATGAAAGGTACCAAAACAATGACTATTAAAACCACCAGTCATGAAAAGACTCACTACATTGCAGTTTTAGTGTGTTGTGCTGATGGCACCAAACTACCACCATTGTTGATTTTCAAAAGGAAAACATTGCCAGATAGAATTCATGTTATTGTGCAGCACAAAGGCTGGATGGATGAAGTGGGAGTTAAAGTGTGGATGGAAAAAGGTGTGGTCCAATCGGTCAGGTGGCTTGCTATGAAAAAAAGCATTGCTAGTATGGGATCAATTCAGTTCACACAGGACAGACAACACTAAAAAACTAGAAAGAGAAATGAACACAATGTTAACTGTAATTCCTTACTTCCCATCTGAAACCACTAGATGTAAGCATCAACAAACCATTCAAGGATAACCTGCATGAAGAATGGTCTATATGGATGTCAGAGGGAAGACATGAAATGACACCGTGTGGAAGGATAAAACACTAATCAATAGCTCAAATGTGTAAATGGGTGTTGAAATCTTGGAACGTTACTAATACTAAAATTGTTGTAAAGTCATTCAAAAAAGTGTGGTATGACAATAGATGCTAGTGAAGATCATTTATTGTATATGACTGACAGTAGTGATGACTCTGTAGATAATAGGTTAGAGCTTTTACATGAATCCAGTAGTGACGAGTTCTTGGGATTTGAGGATGAATAAAATTTCTTTGATTGTTTTGGATTTTTAGATGCATATTTTTAAAATTTGTAATTCATTTTTATGAAAATAAAACTACCCTTGGACAATGAAACCACCAACTAGTATGTCATACAAACAAAATCAGACGAGTGATTAATATAAACAATATGTGGGGCCAGTATGTGAGAGACGCATGGTGAATGTGCTGTTGTATGAGAATGACTTTTTTTTTCTTAGAAATTTCTTTCTAATATTAGAGTGTCTTCCAATCTGCATCATCTTGTGAGCCAGAAAATACGGTGTATATATATATATATATATATATATATATATATATATATATATATATATATATATATGAAATAATTTTTTTATCCAACATTATTTCTTATTAATATAAATGTTTTTTTTTGGGTATACGTATTTTTATTTACTATCCCCGCTGTTTATGAAAATAAAAAACAAGGATATTTACTGAAGCTCATGTTCCCTCTAAATATATATATATATATATATATATATATTAAATAAAAGACAAGACAAAATTGTAGTGATACAATTTATTCCAATAAAGAATATCTTCAGACAAGTAATAGTTTTGTATAAAAGAGAAAAATACAATGAATGCTGACTACATTTACATGCAAATGTTTTGGGCCAACTATATAAAATGATTATATACCTTTATTTTATTAAGAAGTTAAAATTGTTTAGCAATATGTTTTTATTAGTAGTATCTGTGAACCTTGAAGAATGAAAAATAAGTGGTAGCATTTTTTAGAAACTGTCTAACAGAAGATGTACTGCTTTAAGCAGCTTGAAGCTGAAAAAAGCTATGCAAAACTATTGGACTAATGATAGTCATGATAATATGTAAATTTCTAAGTAGAAATTGTTCCATTTTATTAGCATGAGCATAAAATGCCTTCACAGATCATTGTAGCTGAACATTAGCTTCCTTTTTTTTTTTTTTTGCACTAAAATCATGCCTAAAGTTTCTGCTTAAACAAGGCTGTGACTTCGAATTTGAGGATGACTTAATGATAGATAGCAAGGGAATTTTCAGAAACAAACCATCTAAAAGACATTTGCTACTACTGGAAGTGTTTGAAGTGCAAAGAATATTGAAAGATCACAAAAGTTAGATAGGAGAGATGAAAGAAAGATTGTGTGTGTCTCAGTGGACAATCCAAATTTAACAGCCAGACAAGTAAGGAGCAAAGGAAATCTTAACAGTTTCCAGTTGATACAATACACAGAGTATTATGAAAAAACAACTTCAACAGACGTATAGCAGAAAAAAACATTATTAACCATTGGAGTAGAAAACTGAAGTGGTCAAAAGAACATCTAACATGGACTTTGGAAAGTGGCAAAAAGTAATTTTTAGTGATGAAAGCAAAACAGTTATATTCTAATGCAAGAGAATATGTAGGAAAACCAGTGAGAGAAAGAAACAATTCAAGATATGCCACAATGATGGTAAAATTTTGTGGTGGACATGTAATTGTGTGGGGTTGCATCAAAAGCAATGATACTGAGAAAATTGGTAAAAGTTGTTGGAAACATAAACAGTGAAAATTATTATTATGGTTTAATCTTCTGCCAGATTACAAAGATGGAGAAATTTTTCAGTATGTCTGTGTTCCTTTTACATTGTGTAACAAAAAAACCTCCTGTGGATGTAGATGTTCAAGACTGGCCAGCACAAGGTCCTAATTTTAATATAATTGAACTAATGTGGTGGGAACTGAAGAAAAAAGTGCTCCAATTAAAACCACACAATCTAAGAGCTTGAGGATTACTACCAAGGAAAAAGGGAAAAAATTTCTAATGAGAAAATCTAGATTTTGTTCCATTCAATGCCACATCAAATTGAGGCAACAGTAATTACTAACTCCATACTTTGGCATTTTATATTTTCTGTAATAATAAAGATCATTTCATGGAGAAAAATATCCTTTTTAACTTAAGACCTGTAAGTGAATTTTTTTGCTGGAATTTTTGCATGGCCTTTTTTCAGCATCATTATGCTTAAGATGCTCTGTCATTCACCATCTATCATTAACAAAAATTCAGTAACTTGTTTTTTTGGCTCTCAAATGAAATCATAAAAATATATTGAGAAAAGCTTACTGCTAATCACTCTCAATTTGGGGTAAAATTGACAAAAGTAACTAAGTTACTGAGGTGATCCAAAAGTTTTGCCTGCCAGTGAAGAGTTTACATTAAAAATAGATACAAAGATGCTCAACATTTAAATTCAAATTTTGTTGTCCTGTTCAGTTATCTTTTTAAATTTTAATTGTTACTATTTTCAATTATGAATAGTAGATAGGTTTTCCTATAGACCATTCACACTCCTTCCTTGTCTTTTGAACAGGAGTAGAGGTATATCCCTTGTTCCCTGTTTTTGATTGGGTTTCTGGTTCCTTCTCCTAAGGATTTTTCATTTTCATTCACTCCCAGTAACACTTTGCATCTTAGTGGCATTATTGCCTTGCTTGGGATGAAATAATTAAAAAAAATCAAAAAAAAATCCCACATTGTATAAATAGTAATTTTATGAAGAAAAAGAAAAAAAAAGATATGTTTCTGAACAAAATGTGGTGCAAAACAATTTTCTATCTTGTTATTTATTTACTTACTATCATTCATATATATATATATATATATATATATATATATATAAAAAACAGACAATCAGCAAATCTTTTTTTTTTTTTTTTTTTTTGATTAAGTGTGTGTTAGATATATTCTAAGAACTTTAACACATTCTTGACATGGAAAACAAAAAACACACACTTAGTCAAAAAAATTAAGTTACTGATATCCAAAAAAGAGGATTTTGGAGGAGTGTCTTTTAAATTTTTGAATTTCATATAACTACACATTTCACTTTTGTTTATCATTACTTGCCTTGATAAAGTTAAATGACGAAACATGGTGGCAAGGACTATAATTGTTTATTTTATTCAATTTGTTTTGTTTTGTTCTGAGAACTTTCACACACATGTATATATATATATATACATATATATATATACACACACATATATATATATATATATATATATATATATATATATATATATATATATATATATATAGCCAAAATGTCCTTGGCATTTTTATTTTTTTATGTGGGAAGAATTGATCATTGATACAAAAATGAGTGCGTCACAAGCAATGTCTGCATAATTCTTGAACATTGCAGTTGCATTTCACATATACATCAATCATAGTTCAAGCAATGGCATAGTAACCTGGTGGTGTCAACTCATTTGGGTGTTGTCTACTTCATGACTTTAAGGTGTGCTTGTCCACACCTGCCTCAAGTTGCTGAATATATCAAGCCTTTGGGGATAATGCTGTGAGTGAATGCACCACCAAAGATTGGTTCTAGAAGTTCAGGTCAGGAGATCTGTCCCTTTGTGATGAACCCTGCAATGGCTGGCAACAGGTACAAGATGATGAGGCCCTGAAGGCAACCCAAGAGGAAGAAAACAGCCACCTTACTCCACAGACCTTGTGCCAATACCACTTCTTCCATTCGTTACGTAACCAATTTTGTGGAAAATTCTTTGCAACAGTCACAAACTTCTTTGCATTCAAGACACCTGATTTTTACTACCAGGACATTGTGCAGCTGGAGGCACAGCGGCAAAAAGTTCTGGATGTTAATGGTGATTACTTTGAGGACTAACAATATGTCAAATTAGCTGTATACCTTCTTTTTCTAATAAATTAAAAATGATAAGGACTCTGGACTCTTTTTGGTTTACCTTGTATCTTCATATATATATATATATATATATATATATATATATATATATATATATATATATATAAAGAAATATACATATCTTACATTAATTGTACATCTCTGAGATTCTTGCCATAAAATTCAAAGTTGTGCAATTAATATAAAATATTATGTATAATATATATATATTAAATAACTCTGTTATTTTACATTGACCACTGCTTTTTCTTATGCTAAAGAGTATTTATTTGTATATGATTGCTTGCACACACACACACACACACATATATATATATATATATATATATATATATTTTCATGGCAATTGTTCTGATGATTATTCCTCTTTTTTACCTCAATTTCATGAATTTAAGCAAAGTACTAGATTGACAGTGAAGTCATCATTTTATTATTGGAATTGCTAAGTGTAACCACAAGTTATATTTTAATTGTGCCTTCTTTTGCACTTCTCACCTGTGAAACACTCTTCTGTCTTCTTGCTATCCCTGTCAGCTACAATCTTTAAAAATTTAAATGCAACATTAATCATCATCTACTGTCTCCTTGAATCTTGCTCTTTTTATTGTATTTTCACCTCGGTAACCCCTTGCATCTTAGTGACCTTATCACCTTACTTCAGTGAAATCGTAGCACTTGAAGATGTTGACATTCCACACTACTTCAAACAAAAGATTAGGAAGGAAGCCTTCATCAATACTGAGGAAACCAACAACACTGAACTTGAGAAACCTATTTTCCTGAAAAATTGTTTTGAGAGAAACATTTTATAAATTTCAACCAACAATAGTACTGAATGTTTGGTCAGTGAATGCCAATTGTGTCCATATGTTGCTTTGGCTGCCGCTGATTGTTGGTGGCTTTGTTTTGAGTTAAACGAAGGCATTCACTACTAATCCCTTTAGAGGAATAGGAAAGGTGAAGTTTTGGCTGATGACAGATGGGAGAAAGAAAGGGCAAATGATCATTCATATGCTCCAAACAAAGAATAAAACATCATCCGAGCAAATTTGAATACAATTTAATGACAGCAATCAATTATAACAATCATGTGAAAGAAAAGGTATTCCTAGAGGGATTAGAGTTTGTAAAATGTCTAGAGTAGCAAATTACAAGAAAACAAATGTCCATGTATGTACAGATATCTGAGTGTGTGCGTGTGTGTGCATAACATATGTAGATGCAAAGATCTATATATATGTATGTGATTTATGTGTATATATTTATGGATAAATCACTTACAAAGTTGCTTTTTCTGCAGTCTGATGTCATGTTCAATTTTGTTCTGGCAACTCTTGTGACAATGCCGGTGCCAAGTTGTATTGGGCTTTGCCTTTCCCTTGAACAACATTGGTGAGAGGGGAGATATGCTGCATGAACAACTGGTGATCACTGATAAAAAAACCCTGCCCCCTGGAGAGGATATAACTCTTTGGGCACAGATCCATGATCTTTTGAGATCAACAGTTGTCATACCATTATGAGAGAGTGAAAAAGTGTTATATATATATATATATATATATATATATATATATAAAGTCAGATTTTAATTAAACTTTTAGGATTTATTCACAAATGAATTAAATTGTTTTAGAAATGGTTCTTTTTTCAAAAATCTAATTTCTAACCCATCACTTAAGTAATTATGAAATTTTGAGAAATTCATTTTTGAATGTTTTTGATTAATGAAGGTACCTGTATACAGGGTGTGATGGGTAGAATGTTGCCATTTTCTATTTTTAATTTCATGCATGTGTGTTTGTTTTTTACTTTGTCAACTGCACAGGATAGTAGGGTCAGTTGTGAGAGAAAGAGCACCATGACACAATTCACTCTGCCAGAAATTTGGAAACAGCATGCTGTACTGCTTGACTGGAAGCTCCAATATGAACATTTCAGAGTGTTTGGGTGTCAATCTGAGGATTTGGAAGGAGTTGGATGAGTTTATTATGAAGGTATAGCAGCTTGGAAAACTCACTCTGATCATTTTGATAAGAAAAGATCTCCCAGATTTGTTAGTGAGGGCCTCAAACCCAACATGGAGGCCAACATCAAATGCCTTGAGGAGGTAGTTCTGCCCTGGGTTAAGAGAGTGGCTGCTGGCAGACCCTATGTTTGGCAACAGAACTCTGCACTATGCCACACAAGCAGAAGAACCCAGTCATGGCTGTCAGACAATTTCTGCAACCACGTTACCCCTTACATCTGGCCACTTAACTGCCCAGACTGCAACACCCTTGATTATTATGTGTGGAGAACAGCAGAGTGAGAAACCAACAAAATTCCTTGTAACACCAAAGATGAAGGCAAGGATTATGGCAGCATCCATGAACTTAAACAAGGAGACCATCCAGAAGAGATGTAAGAGATTCCAAAGTTGTCTGGAGGCTGTGGTTGAAGCCAGTGGTGATTTTATCATATAAATTTACTCTTTCATATTTCAAAATATTTTTATATAATTTTGGTAAATGTATCTGTTAAAATGAGATATCAATGTTATTTTCATTTTTGCATAATTTAGATGACAATTTATCCATCGCACCCTGTATATATATTTATATTCCATAATATTTTGTATTATTTCAGTATTTGAGCACAACCAATTCATGTGGTTGAGATTTCTCAAAAAAAAAAAAAAAAGAAAATGAACTTTCTGTTTGGCTGTAAAGAATCTGTTCTAATTATTTCACTTCTTTTCCTTCATAGGCATAGAATTCTTGAACAAGTGATCCATTGCTTGATAAGATCAATTTCATAAAAAGTCATCTGGTTTCTGAAAGGTCAGTTTTGACAGCCCCTAAGAGAGGAAAAAGTTAAGAGAAAGTCAGTCTCAGCAAAAATTACACCTGATATTTTGTTAACATCATAAAGTTAATTTGACGAAATGTCAGACATGTCCCTAAGTGTACAATACTCTATTTGGCAATGTCTCTTCTCCTTTCTAAGATGTATTGATCTTTAAACAATGTTATCAGGAATTAGGAGTTGAACTAATGTTTTAAAGCCAAGAGTTTTGAGTAGATTAATTGACAAAGGTCTTCATTCTGCGCTCAAGATGAAATCCTTTTGTAGCTAATCTTTTGTTTTTACAGTTTATCATATCAGTTCAATGCATGTTTTGATTATATTAATTATAATGTTTATTTTTAAAACTTTGTCATTTTTCAAACATTCATAATTATAATAAAGCCATTATCCTGATTCTTTCTGCTTTCAAAATCTTGTATGGCTGGCTGATCATATCTGAATGTGCCTGTCTTCTAAGGTGGTTTGCTAATCCCTATTGCAGACACCTTCTCAGACACATTTGTGCTTATTCAACATCCACAGAGCCAAACTGTGCTTTATATTGCAACTATGTTGAGAAGATTTTAGTTACAGTTTCTCTGAGAAAGTGCATAATCATGTATGATGAACAGTTTGAACAAGGCCGGTATTCTTAAAATCTCAGTCATGATGACTTATGACTTTGTGCTAGCACCCAGTTCTATTCATACATTTATTTAATACCATTGGTTTAGTTTTCAGGTACATTCTAAAGATGGCACACATTGGGATCAACTCACTCCAGGCCAATATAATCAAGAAGTCACTTGTCTGACACATCGACATGGGTCTCATGGTTACAATGCTAATATTTTAATCATTTAACCATGTGCACACTTTATAAATATAACAATGCATCAAAAGTATTTCCATTATTGAAATAAAGTAATCACCTAAT
Source organism: Acanthosepion pharaonis (assembly GCA_903632075.3). NCBI lineage: Eukaryota > Metazoa > Mollusca > Cephalopoda > Sepiida > Sepiidae > Acanthosepion > Acanthosepion pharaonis. Next base: position 671,631 of record CAHIKZ030000362.1, on the reverse strand, counting down.
AGGTATTTCAATTTTGATTGCATTATCAGCAAAACTTTGTCTTCAAAACAAGGGCACATCTTAGACACTAAAAATAAAGTAGTTGTTTTTATAACAAAATTAAATATTTTTGCAACACCTCTTGTATGTAATATGCAAAACCTATTCAAGATAGAAGCACATGCTATTGCAGGTAATGGATGATAAAATATTACATGTCAGGTAAATAATATTGTGTTGTGGTCATCAATATAATAGAAGATTCTTCTGTGTTTCTGAAGAAGCCATGTTTAGAACTCCAGATTCAAGTGAACTAAATTCATCTACTATATCCCAGGCAAGGACATATTCCATGAATGGGAAACTGGGAGTCTTTGGTTTTCTCAAATTGAGGACTGCAAGCAGGAGATAACTGTATCTGGGGAAGATATATTCCCAAAGAGAAATGGTACCATGGATTTGTAAACTGTAGCATTTGCTGGAGGAGGTAGATTTTGCCTCAGCCTGGGACCCTTGGCTCAGGTTAAAAAAGCAACTACTCAGTTTAGCTGGTGTAAACAAACTGAATGACTAAGCCCTTTTGTCTCTGTGTGAAGTGACGTCATTAAGCGTCTTGCACCTGACTCATATGACTTATCTTAACCAAAGGGAGATAATCGCCTTCTGTATCCTGACAAAAAAAAAATCCATGCTTTCACCTAAAAGTAAAAATAAAATCATCCTTGATAATCACTAAAAGGTATAGCTGAAAGCACTTGGGCATACAGAACATTGAAACAATTTTTACATAATTTATGTCCAGAACAGAAAAAAATTATATGAACACAAGGAAAATTAAATAAAAAACTAACTGCAGTATCTTGTTAGTCATTTTTAATGAAAATTATATATATATATATATATATATATATATATATATATATATATATATATATTTAGTGGTTAGTATACACATATATATGCAATCATATATCTAAAATATATAAATATATATATACATACATACATACACATACATACATATTTGTATAATATATATATATATATATGTAGGAGTGGATATGTATGGTATGTGTGCGTGTATGTTTTAGTAATAAAAAGGCTTAAACACTAATATTCCATGGTCATAATTTATTCCAGTGGAATTGTAAATACGATCCAATTCATCAGACCTACAAATCCAAAAAGAAAATAGAAGAAACAACTCCGGGAATAAAAAATAAAATTTTGTGAGAGTGTATGCATGAGAGTGTGGGACGAATGTTAGAGTAAATGAAAGCTATAGGGAGGGGTAACAGACGGGAGAAGAACAGGAAGGTCTATATATATATATATATATATATATATATACACACACATTGGTATGTGTATGTGTATACGCATGTGTTTTTGAACATAGAAATATAGGTCCTTGCTAGATTAGATAACCATTATATTTGTTTTATATGTTTATATTTGATTTGTAACCTGTAGTCGATATTAATTTTATCAAATTTTCTTGATTACACAGTGGCCCTTTTATAAATGCCCTTCGGTTTTAGTTCCTCCTGCCTCATCTCTCTCCCCCCCACTCCTTTTTCTTTTCTTTTCCTCTCCCTCTCTCATCTTCTGATCTTTAAGATTATATCGTCTATTGTGTGTGTATGTCACCACAAAATATATCCTTTCTGGTTACATCTTTAATGTATTAGACATCTGAGAACATTCATATTTCTCTCACTTAAACTGTCTTTGACACCCCTCTTTAAAACTTCTCTCTGTTAAATTTTAATTCCCCCCCTTCATCTTTAGACCTTCCTGTTCTTCTCTCGTCTGTTACCCCTCTTTATAGCGTTCTTTTACTCTAACATTCGTCCCACACTCTCATACATACACTTTCTCACTAAATTTTATTTTTTATTCCCAGAGTTGTTTTTTCTGTTTTCTTTTTGAATTTGTGGGTCTGATGAATTGGATCGTATTTACGATTCCAATGGAATAAATTATGACCATGGAATATTAGTGTTTAAGCCTTTTTATTATATATATATATATATATATATATATATATATATATATATATATATATATAAATATTTAAGAATAGAGGAAAAATTATATTTTAAACATTAAATATAAGCCTATAAAAAGTCACCTATTATAAAAAAACAAAATGCACACCACAAGAAAAGTGAATTTACAAAAATATCTATTTTCACATCTTTCTCAATGTTAAAAATCTTATTAGAGCAAATTTTTGTCTATACATAATTTTACCTACCTACATAGAATTAAATATTTTTTTTATATTCATCTGCAATGTAGGTAGAGTTGGGAAGGTACATGCATATTTCTTGAAAAACTTTTAGGTGTGACCTCTGCATTGTTCAAGGTCCTTGAAAATTGGTTTAATCTCTCTTTCTCTCTTTGTATTTGCTTCTTTTTATATTTCTGTATGTATTATTGCGTGTGTGTGTGTGTGTGTGTATGTGTGTGTTTTATATATATATATATATATATATATATATATATATATATATATATATGTAATTAATTAATATGCTTGAAAATAGATAAGTGTACATACAAAGTGTAACAGTTATTATATCAAGAAATGCTCTCTTTTCAGTATGGAACACTCTTCTCCTCATAGATATTTAAAATTTTAAACAAATATATATATATATATATATATATATATATATATATGTGTGTGTGTGTGTTTAATGTTCACTTATCTTGAATGGTTGCTTTAAAAACATTATTACCCGGAAATACCCTGGTTGACTGTTTTATTTTTAAAATACAATCTTTATTGTTATATCCCATTCATGCACACACACATACAAACATATATATATATATATATATGTATGTATGTATTTTGGGGTAGCAACATTTTAAACATGTTTTGTTGAATATGATAGACAATGAAAATTTAATTTAATTAAATTTTTATTTAGTTTTTGCAGCATTCTGACATTTTTTCCATTTGGTGGGAGTAAGGAAGTGCAAAAATTATCTGTATTCTCCATTTGGCCATTTCTCTACCCATTTTCAAGATGTGTTTTTGTCTCGTTTTGAACACTAGTAAGAGTGTTTATTCTGAGCTTCGCATGCTGGAATTCAAGTGAGTGTGTTTCTATTGTTTTAAATAACTTTCAAAACCCCGTTACCACTGTTGTATAAAATGAGGTTGATAGTGAGAGTGAGATGTTTTATATACATTCTCACAGCAATTTATCCCCAGTAATTTGATTTATATAGAATATAGAATTTTTTTGTGTATGTTCTTCAGACATATGTATCACACGCACACACACATATATATATTCCTAAAACATACACACACACACACACACACACGTGTGTATAAAAAAATTCAGATAGTAAATGGACAATATGAATATAGACAAATCTTTTGTATTTATTCATATATATATATATATATAATAAAATACATGAAAAACAGTACTTAAATATCACTGCTGACTGTGACTAAAAGTTTAAAGGTGGTAATGTTATTGTCACAATCCCCAGTATTTTGTTTACACGTAAAACAATCAAAGACTTAATCAATAAAAAACAAAAAAATAAGCCAAAACTTGAAGGAGGAATTTACTCTATCAACTGCAGGAATTGTCAGAAAGAATATATTGGTGAAACCTCAAGAAGTTTAAACAAATACTAGGTATTTATTCTGTCTCTCCACTAAGATGAGTTATGACACAAGGTCAATTTTTAAGGTTGGGACCCAAGCACGTAAACCCGGGCTAGGAACAAAATTTCCCCACAGCTGCAGCAACTGTCAGTTGTGCTGGCCTCGGTGTAAGCACTGATACCTCTCTCTTGTGCAATGAGAGGGTGCAGTCTCAGGCAGCTGTTCCCCAGGGCTGGGCACCTCACAGTATAATTTTCTTCAGTTGAAACTCTGTCCTTTGACGGAGTTGCCCCTGAGTGCAATCTGCCCAAAGACAGATACACAACTGAGAGATGATAAATAGGGTGTTACAAACCAATCAAATGAGCAGTTTACACACTAAACCAAAGACTATATGAATATAAATGGTACATTTTAAAAAAACAACACAAAATCTATTGGTTGTTCACCGTAATGAAACTGGCCACAATTTTGACACAGGGAATGCTACTTTGATTAAGAGAGAAAATAATCCACCAAGACGAAAATGTCTGGTAAATGCCTTGAATACTAATTCAGCCATGGTAAATTTGCATCTAGGCTCTTACAATATATCACCATTCTTGGTAGATTTTCTGTTGTCACAATGTGGGATAGTCAAGGACAAAGGTGATGGGGAGAAAAAGAAAAATAATTTAGATGAATTTCAATAGATTGAAACACACACACACACACACACACACACACACACACACACACACATATATATATGGTGCATACTTGCTCCTAACTTCTTCTCTATCTACTTGGCAACAATGCTTCAGGTGATTCCAGATGAGAATCCAGGAATTGACCTTCAATGCCACACCAATGGCGGCTTCTTCAGCATAGCTCATCTCTGGTTCAAAACTCTAACGACAAATGCATAACTCACCGATAGACTGATGACAACTTCACCCTGGCCCATGAACTCAATGACTTCCAGAACTCAGCAGACAACTTCAGCTGAAAGTACATGCACTATGGATTCATCATCAACATGGCAAAGACCATGTTCCTGCACCAACCATGAGCTGGACAACGACCACCACAAATAGTCAATATCAACAAACTGGCCTTGGAGAATATTGAACAATTTCCATACCTTAGTAGTATACTAACATCAAATTCATCAGCTGAAAAAAATGTTGATAACCAAATCAAAGGCTGCCCACACAGCATACAAGAAGGTATTCAAAAGAGTCTTCAGCAATCCTGAGCTGACACAAACCACCAAGGTCATAGTCTACTGATCTGTTGTAATCTCAACTTTTCTGTATGCGTGTGAAACCTGGGTACTCTACTAAAGAGATATCCCTAAACTTGAAAGATTCAATCAAATAAAACTTCATCAAATCCTGCAGAACATGTGTCAGGACTGGATCACAAACAACAAAGTTCTCCTCACAAATATGGAAAGCATAGAAACTGTCATGACTTGCCTCCGACTTCAAAGGGCCGGACACGTTGTCTGAATTCCAGACATCTGCCTACTCAGAGCAAGAGACCATGTAGAGCCCCATGTCATTGATGCAAGGATCAGCTCAAAAAGACTTTGCTGAGGACAGAAATCAATCCGGTCAATTGGGAAATGAGAGCTGCAGAAAGAATCAATTGAAGAAGAGCAGTCTACATAAAAACAATATCCTTCAAAAGCACCAGAAGACAAATAGAAGTGACAAAGAGAACCAAAAGAGCCAGAGATCTTCATCCCCTTGAACCCTCCTGATCTATCATGTGTTGCCTGCAGGCGTCTCTTTAGATCCAACATAGAACATATTTCACAAGGAAGGAAATGTGGATGAGGACACGAATACTAAGCAATGAGTTCCACCAACAATGATATATATATATATATATATATATATATATATATATATGTTATGGGGTCCACCCTTTTCGGATATAATGGACTTGTCCTGCTGCCATAAATTAGCCACAGTCAGGCAGAGAAGATGAGTCGTACAGGAGTCGTGCCAGAGTTGTACATGAGTCATACCGGAGTCGTCTGTGAGTGTCGGTAGTCGGATAGAGTTAAGTAACCTCTTGTAGAAGTCAGTTACAAGCACATAGACTCTAAGGAAGTCCTACTTCGAGACTGTATATATCTATCTGTATTTGCTACTAACCGTGTTCCTGGATTTTACTAACAGCATTACCTTTTGTATTTTGTGTAAATACATTTAATTTCTTAGCTTAACTACTTGCGTTTGTCATTTATTGGATACCTATTTTTCACGCGGGATCCACAACAATATATATAGTAAATCTAACAAATCTGTTAATCTGTTGGTATCCTAGTGATATAAAATATTAAAATTGATCCACAAAAAAAGCTCAATCTATTTATTATTACACAGCAAATAATTAATAAACCATAAAATCGAAAATCAACTCGCATGGGGAATAGCCTATAGTAGATGAAGATATCGGTCATCTGTTTTATCAACACTGGTGTGGACAATATCTTTGTCTGCTTAAATAGTCTATTCCCCATGTGAGTTGATTTTCAATTTTATTGTTTTTTAATTATATATATAAACAAGTTTTATTAAATTCATCTGACTTGGTGTGTTAAATTTTTATTTTGTTTTTCCAATTTTCAAATAAGTTGTTGCTCATCTGGATCAAAATTTTGTCTAAGTTGTTCAAATTTCATGTTTTGGGTCATTCTCAAGAATTAAATGTGGTTGTTATAGACAGAGAGGTAGACAGTTTTCCATCTAGATAAGAACTATTAATCTATAGGAAGAATAAAAGAATGGAAAAATCAAGAGTTATGAATCAAATATGTATTCTTGGATTGGTTGTGTGAGAGAAAACAAGGAATCTCTCCAAATAAAATTGGTCTAGTCTGAAGAAGTGAAAAGTGATTTACTCCATTTAACCTATATTCTTTCATTTTCTATTGAGTAAGAAAAGGTTTATTTTTAGAATGTGCATTTCTTGTTAGAAATATATCCAGTGAATAGACAGCAATAATATTTCAAAATAGAGAATTTGTGGGTTGCTATGGAGGAAATATTCAATAAAATTTATTTCTAATTGATAATTTATGATTGTATTGATCACTCCATCAATTTATCTTCTATAATTTATTTCTCTCTTATATATATAATAAATTTACTAATTTAAAAATATGGTCCCATCGCTACACAGGAATTACCATGTTTCAAAAACAGAAACTAAAATTTTAAATGTAATTATAGAATTAAATTAAAATCCCTAGCATTGTTTCATTTTTAAATGATTTTAAAAATTTACTTTGACATCACAATGAGATCATTGGACTCTGCGAGTCTTCTGACCTTATAGGTCTTTATATATTATATAATCTTACAGCATATCATGAAATTGGTATAACTGACATTGGATTTTACAGAGATGATGGGATTATGGTTATAAAGAATTTTACAAACTTTAAAATTGATAAAATTAGAAAACTATTATACAGGAAATTTAAATGCCTGAACTTGAAAATTAGTGTCAGTACTAAATTGAAAAAGGTGAACTTCTTTGATATAACATTACATTTAATGAATAATATATACATACCTTATAAAAACCCAATATTAATCCTTTGTAAATACACCCTAAATCTAATCATTCTCCATCTATAATTAAGCATATACCTTTATCTATCAAAAAGAGAATAAGTACAAATTCAGCAAATGAGAAAATTTTCTATGAACATAGTAATTTCTATAATAAAGCTCTAAAGAATAGTGGCTACAAATGCCCTAAACTTAATTATATAAAAAATGAAAGTGGAAACCATAGAAAAAAAAACAGAAGTAGAAAAATCATTTGGTATACACTCCCATACAACCAAATGGTAAAAAATAAATTAGGACAAAAATTCCTTGCATTAATTGTTAAACATTTTCTTCAAGGCAGTAAACAATTTTTAATAAAAATTACCCTAAAATTAAGTTACAGTTGTACTGAAAACTTAGAAATGATTATTAAGAAACATAATGCTAATATCTTGAGTAAACACTTATACCAAAATCAAAAAAATTTAGAAAGTATAATAAAAAGAAATGAAGATAAAAAAAAATTATGTAACTGTAGAAATCCTCAAAACTGTCCCCTTAATAAATGTCACACTGAATCATTAGTGTACCAGTGTAATATCACATCTATTGAGGATCCAGACAAAGTTAAAGTCTACATTGGATGCACAAGACATGAATTCAAAAGGCATTGGAACCAACATCAAAGTTCTTTTAAAATAAGTAAATACCTAAATCAGATGTCCCTATCTAAATATTTCTGGCACTTAAAAAAAACAATAAAACACCTACTGTAAAATGGATATTAATAAGAAAAGCTAGAGTTTGTCGGTCATTAAATGACCCATGTCCATTGTGTATACATAAAAAATTATACATTATTAAGTTTATGAAAAAAAAAATTTACTTAAAGAAATGAAATAGCTATTTTTTGCAGACACTGTCAAAGATTTTCCTTAAATAATGATTAAATGTGAAAAAAATGAAACATACACATTTATACTTGATCTTTGAATGATAATATTTAAATAAGAAAGTAATTCTAATATATTTATTTGTTTTAAAAAAAACGTATAGTCTATTAGTTATTAGAAGTAGGAATAATAATTTAAAATTGTAGGAATAGATTTTAAATATTAGAGATATAACGTACTCATATTCAAACGATCCTTTTGAAAAAATCTTTGTGTATAAAATTATAAATTAAATGGTAAAATAAAAATGCCAAAAAACTTTTTGTCATTGAATAAAAAACCCAGACGACATGTGAAAAACGGATGTCATCATTTTTTAAACAGGCACCCCTACCCTACTTTAACTTAACCTGATTTTGAAAGTAACTTATATTTTCATACACAGGTTGTCTATGAAAATGAATACCCTAACACCCCTTATCAAAATCATTGAATTTCCTGTAACCTTAGCAACTAATATCAAGATTGTATGTGCTTATAAACCCAATAAATTTCAAAATAAGTTATTCCAGAAATTGCTTGAAAATGAATCCGAGATAAAGATTTTAAATTTAATTCTATAATTAAATTTAAGGTTTAGTATCTGTTTTAGAAACATGGTAATTCCTGTGTAGCAATGGGACCATATTTTTAAATTAGTAAATTTATAATGTTTATGCCCTACAAAATTGTATTGAGCACTGTTTTTTAAAAATAAAAATAATTAATAAGAACACTGGATTATAAATCTTATTGTTCTTTCTCATTATTTTAATATATAAAATATATATTAAATTATATAACATTCAGTTTTCATTCAGCACCTGACGATTGCATTGTGCATGAAACTGAGTTGCACTGCCAGTCAGGAAAAAAATATAGAGAGAGGTAGAGAGAGGGAAATAAGATATATAAAATTTTATATATCAGTACAATGTTAGTTAAATGAATGACAAAATGGGAAAAAATGATCTGTTGTCCCCCCCCCCAACTCATTCACATATAGCATTCCGCCAACAAAAACGTTACTTTAATCTGAGGAAATCACATGTAGGTGACTGCCTTTTGGTGTTTTGCTTCTTCTTTTTTTTTCTTTGTTCATTTTCCTATTAGTTTTCATGATTTTTTTTTGTAATTTTTTTGGAATGTTTATTTTCCAAATGGTCAGCACATTGATCATTCCTATAACTCTAGATACATACATAAAACTAGAAATAAAGCCATCCTTTGTAATGGCCTACAATATAGCCGAAAGCACTCGGGTGTACAGAACATTCAGACAATTTCTACATAAATTATATTCAGAAAAGAAGAAAATTATAAGGACACAAGAAAAATTAAATAAAAACCTAACTGCAGTAACTTGTCAAGCGTTTTTAATGAAACTTGTCTAAAAGAGGGATTGCTGTCCAAATGCACCACACACACACACACACACACACACACACACACACACACATATATATAGACATGTCTCATTAAATAATTTAGACAAGTTTTGTCTACTTATTCTTAATAGGATCCTCTCATATTGATGGATGGTTTTCTTAGCATCCATATTAAAGGAAGAAAGAAAATTACTATGTTGATGTATATTCATTTTATTTTCAAGTACTTTTGACATTATCACAGTATTTACTAGGTATATTAGTCTTTATTAGTGTTTTTAGGAAATTTTCACCCTAGTAAAAACAATTAAATTAATTACATACTATACTGAATTCAATATATCCAATTTAATCATTTGTAATGACTACTCCCCACCATTTAATGTGTTGCAAAAAATCAACATTATATATAAATTTAAATGTCCCTTGGGAAATTGTATCTCCAACAGAAAAAAATAATATATATGTTGGTCACACCACAACTATGTTGTCTAGAAGGTAGTTTTCATATGAATGATGCATCTAACATCTCTCAACATTTACAACAGCATGCCTGTCCACATTCTCAATTTAGAAAAATTCTTGTAAAAAATACATCTATACTTTTAATGAAAATAATAAACACAAACTAAGAATTCTTGAAGGTATCTATATTAAAAATTGAAACCAACGCTTAATAAAATTAATTATGAATATTGTACAAATGTTTTCAAATATTTATAGTAGATAGTTTAAAATATCTTGGTTATAACTAATAACTTGAAATAGTTTTTTAAAAAATAGTTAGATATCTCAATAACTTAGTTACCTTCCTTGATATTACTGCATGTGTATGTTTACATCATAAAAATTTTAAAATTGTACAGTGCCTAAATTTATTGTTTTTCACTTCACAAGTAAAAAATTTAACACAGTGATTTTGTCTTAGCAAAACAAAACTCTGAAGAGGACATTGTGCTAATGTTGAAAGTACTCGGAAATAAAATGAATACACATCAACATGGTAATTTTCTTTCTTCCTTTAATAAAGATACTAAGAAACTCTTCCATAAATATGAGAGGATCCTATTAAGAAAAAGCAAACTAAACTTGTCTAAATTATTTAATGAGACATGTCTTAATAAAAACATGCTGCCAAAATATACACAATATATATATATATATATATATATATATATATATATATATATAAAATAGAGAGTATTTGGGAAGCAGTTTTTCATTTATACAAGGACTGTTAAAAAAAAAACAACAAAAGTACTTCATTAAAGATCAATTTATTTTTTTTTTTTTATCTTCTGGTTCATTCTCTCGGTTTCCAGAATATATTTAACTATAAATTGTAATTTTCATTTAAATTTTTTTTTTTTTTTTTTGGTATTTGTGGAGTGTCAATTATAAACATGGCTTCTTTCATCTTCAAATATTGCTTCTATGTTTGATTTTCTGGTTTTGTCCAGATCTGCAATCAAATCACAGTGGTTGATTACATTCATTCTGTTACACACACAAAGTAAAGCTGTCTAAAGGTGATCAACACCCCAAGCAATGATCTACAAGTTAAAACTGCAATTATCTCACCATTTTAAATGACCTGTAACTGATATTTAATCTGTGTAAATTAATCTGTTACACAGTTACAAAAAATGAACTGTTTGAGGGTGATGATAAAAAGCCATAATTTCCAAATTGAAACTGTTAATTATCAGTTTTTAAAAATACACATTTAATGATATTCGTGAGGCACAAATTAGTCAAGTACACCATGATAAAAATTTACTGGCTAATAACAATCCAAATTACAAGCACTGATCTACAAATTGAAAGTATTAATTATCACTCTGTCTACAGTGCCTACCAACTGGTCTTTACAAGCCATAAATTAGCAGGAAGGGACAACTCAACACTGAGACACCTCAGGACCAGAAAAACATAACTTTTTTTTGTAACCGAATAAAAGTAATTTATGATGGATTAAAACCTTAATTAGTGAATATTTTTTAATTACTTTTAATAAAGTAAATTGTAAAGAAATTTATTTTTTAATAAAGTAAAAATATTCACTAATTAAAGTTTTAACCCTTCATAAAATATTTTTATTTAGTACTAGCAGGAGAGCCCGGCGTTGCCTGGGGATGTAACAGTAAGAGATAGATCAAGTATTGACCATCATAAAGACTGAAAAATTAAATTGACAAAGATTATTGTTTAAGGTTGATGGACACGCATGTCTTAATTAGTTTTTTTTTTTTTACAAATTGGTCAAACCCAAACTCAAACAAAAACATTGTTTTCAATCGTTATGAGTCTATCGATTGAATAGAATTTTATTTTAAACAATTGTTTTGTAAATGGAATTTTTAAAGCATTCTGAATGTAAAAATAAAGAAAAAAGTGTGCAAGACAATAAGAAACACTACTTGCCAAAAAAAGTGAAGTTTTGTTGAAATCGGTTGAAAAATGTAGGAAATCCGATCCCATATATAAATGAACACACACACACATACACAACCTGGGTTTTTATAATAAGTATAACTCGATATGAGTTGTTCCCCTTTCATTCTGGTGACAGAATCGTGTTTTCAAATTGATTTCATGCAAAAACAATTGTATTTTTCCAATTTTTGGTGCTGTCAGAACCACCGCAAGGTAATTTTACGTAGTCCTGTGAAGTTTTGTTGAAATCAGTTGAAAAATGTGGGAAATCCAATCCAATATATAAACATACAGACACACACAGACACACAATCTGCGTTTTATAATAAGTAAGATTACTTTTACTTAGTATTACTTTTATTTTATTAAAAATGTTGTTTTCTGATGTTGAGTTGTCTCGGTTCTGAGTTGCCCTGGCACTCAGTTGGCGATGTATAGTCGTCCTTCACCTATAAATTAGTATGATATACAGAGAGAGAGAGAGAGAAAACTCTGTTGTCTAATGCGGATCAAAACTACATGCAACGTTTTACCAATCTAATTTGCTAGTATTCACCCTGTTTAACGTGTCTAAAGTAATTGTTATTTACTAGGCATCAATTTATATACTTCTACAAAAATGTTATCATGGTTAGTAAAACTATAAATATAACTTGATAGTAATTCTGCAGTTTATATTTACATGACATAAATAAGTCAAGAACACAAACAAAAACTTGTGTTGTTTAATATTAATTGTGGCAATAAACACATTCCATCTCACTTGTAACCATCCACCACAATAAAATAAACGTCTTTCAGTACTAAAGCAGAATAAGTCAAAGAAAGCTTCATAAGTTTTTACTTAGTGTTGTTATTATATTATATTCATCAACATTTTCTGTTACTATTAAATTTGTAAAACTCCTCTATAAAAATAATTCAAGTAAATGTATATATATTAATAAGGGAAATAATGAAGATTTTCAATAATATTTGCATATATTATAGAATACGACTTTTGAGTTGGATAATTTTGGAAAGTGGGCATGACATTCTGACTTATGTTGAAAAGAAGGCCTTGGACAAAATAAGCACATCCCATCTCGCTTGTAACCACCCATCACAATAAAATAAACATTTTTCAGTACTAAAGCAGAATGAGTCAAAGAAACCTTCATAAGCCTAACCCTATTCTACTTAAAACATTTTAAGGTGGATTTCAAAATACGTTTGAGTGGTTAGTTTTGTTGCAAGATGAATTGCTTCTCAAATCTATTCCGAGAGGTGACCTTTGGTGATAGTCATTATTTAAAAATAGGAGTGAATATCTAAATTGTAAAATAAATTTAGGCATAAATCAGGGGTTCTAAACTGAGGAAGTTTTCCCCGGGATTTCAGGGGAAAATCTTTTACTTATTCTTGTTTTTTTTTTTTTTTACAGAATTTTGTTTATTGAATTACAATACCTTGGCATTCTATTGAAATTTTACTTTATTGAAGTATTCTTCTGTTTTTTTATTTAATAATTAGTTATGACTTTTTAAAAATTACTGTACATGCATTCAAGTTTTAAAAATCCATTGTGGTAATAAAATAAGCACAACCTATCACAATAAAATAAAGATTTTTCAGCACTAAAGCAGAATGAGTCAAAGAAACCTTCATAAGCTTTTACTTAGATTTGTGATTATATTACATTGATCAAAACACAAAGTAAACCAAAAAAGTATAAACTAATGATCCCTCTTTTCAATATGTACTTCAACTGATATTTTCCAGGTATCAGTTTCTGATACCTGATGCACTATGACCAAATAATGGTACATAATAAAAGATCAAAACAACAGGAAATGATCTACACATGTTCCCTTCTAATGATCAGTCTTTTTGTGACACTCATTAATTGATATTTGACGTGGCTTCCCTCTGTTTTTCTACAAATTATTTTCATGGTAACTGTTCTGATGAGTTTTCCTCTTTGGTGCTTTGATTGTATGAATTTAAGCATGCTACTAGATTGGCTAAATATATCATACATTTTTTTTAAGTTCACCCCAAGCAAGGCAATAAAGCCACTAAGACACAAGGGGTAACTGAATATCGAAGAGTTAGAAACAGGAACATTACCAAGGAGCATGAACTAAAAAATAGAAATCAGGAGGATAGTAGATAGTGATGCACATTGCATTTAAATTTTTGCAGATTAAAATTGGCTGGAAAGTATAGGGCCAGAAGGGAGTTCCACAAGCGAGAAATGTGAAAAAAAAAACAAAAAAAAAAAAACTGTTAGCATAGAATTTAAAGTTACAGCTAATAATTTCTTTTCTCACACTTCTCAACTGTGGAACTATTTTTCAGTTTCTTGTTTCCCTGTCACCTACAATCTTCAAAAATTTAAATGCAATGCCATTTGCCATCATCTGTCTTCTTGATTCCTGATCTTTATTGTCCTGTCTTCTAATTCTCTTTCACTCCCAGTAATCCCTTGCATCTAGTGGCATTATCACCTTGCTTGTGGTGAAATGATTAAAAAAAATGCTAATTTATTGTCTACACAGTCGCAGAAAGTGGTACGTAATAGAGATCAAAGCTGCAAGCAATGATGTACACATGTTCCCTGCTAATGATTATTTTATTCTTAACATCTGTCTGTACAACCACATCTGTCACTTTGAACTTTTTCCTCATCAGTCTGAAAATTGTTCTGCATTCACAGCCATACATGTGGATAGATATGATACTACATTTCAGCATACTTTCTTTGTTTCTAATGAAATTTCTCAATGTCTAAATATTTTGCTTAGTTTCAGGAAGGCACCTTTTACTATTTTGATGTATCTTTGGATCAGTGCATCACTTTTTTTGTTATCAGTCACGACGACTCATTCAGATGCCATGCATGATGCATGCACAGGTAATCATAACTCTCTTCAATTCATGATTGACTTGAATTCCTGCAGTAGGCTGCTGTTACTTTCTGTGATAAACTGGTTGCCAACCAAAGCTATAGGACCAACTCTGTCCTACTATTTTATCCATAGATGGGGAGCAATAAATCATACCTTTTGCAAGGGTATTTGCATGTAAGTGAATGTAACAAAATCAAGTGGAATTCAAACTCAGCTCTCTGAATTCTCATTCTGAGCCATTATTCATACACCATCGATACATTGAAGGTTACAGCACTTGGTCCTCCCAAGTAATGACCAGGCTCAAAGTTGCTTATCTTTAGTGATCTGATGAGAGACTGTATTTCAATGTGATATGACTATGTCTCCATAATGTTTGATTTTTCTGCTTTATTCTTGCACACTTGCCTCTGTAAAGTGGCTGTTCCTTATAACCGATGATCTATTTAACCAGAATCCACACACTGTGTAGTGTGTATATATAGTATATATATATATATATATATATATATATATATATATACACGCACACACAAGGAGGCACAGTGGAGTAATGGATAACAGCTTGGATTGTGGAATTGGAGAGCTGAGTTTGAATTCCGGTCAAATCCATTACATTCTCTTACGTGCTAATACTCTTGGGAAAGATATGAATCCTCTTCTTCTTGCTCTAGCTATGGGTAAATAGCAGGACAGACTGGGTTTTATAGACTTGGATGGCAAATGGTCTACGAGAAGGACAACTCTGAATTCAAAACCTGTGGAGGGTCGTTTGGGAACCTTGTGGCATGTAGTGCACCAGGTCTCTGTATTTGACCCTTCAAAAAGTGTGGATGGTTCTGCACAAAACATTCACTACCATAATCAAATCATATGTGCTTGTGTCTGGCTGTTGGTTCCTAGGAACTGATCTGCTTGACCCTCATATGACAGGAGAGAGTCTAATATATATATATATATATATATATATATAGACAGCATATTTCATTCAAGCAGGTTAAATAATTTAGATGTATTATGTCTATTTATTTTAGTTTTAATCCTTTCAAATCAATGAATTAATTTCTTGGTGGCTGTAGAAAATTGATTAAGAAAAATTCTAAAATTTTCTTTCAAATAATTTTTTCTTTTCCCAAATACTTTCAATCTCATCTGTGGCCATCTACAGGGGGTTAAAATATCATGTATATAGTAGCTCAATAAATTCAAAATAATTTTTCACTGTTTGTTTACATCTTTTCAAATTCGAAAATTCTTAGCTATGCAGGGGGGTATACTTCGCAATTTTTATTTTAATATTTAAAAAATGAATATATATTTTAATTTAGTATTTTATATAAAACTTTGCTACTACAAACTTTTAAGAATTTTGTTGCTATACTCATAGTTGATGTTATTTTTGGTCACAATTCTCTTATATAAAGGGCTTCCAGAATTTTAAGTTTTTGCTTATTATTATTTTGATGAAGCACTGGTGTATTTTCGACTAATATCTGTCTAAACTGTAAATGTAGACATGAGTGTTTATTTAAATGTTCTGAGACTGAACTGTACTTATTCAAGTGAAATGTAAGCAGTCTTGTCAACGTCATCATTGTAAAACCAACATATGTACGTTTAAGTCTCTTACTAAAGGGTTAATATTGAAACCTCATACTAAAGGGTTAATATTTTAAGCTTCTTACTAAAGGGTTAATATTTTAAGCTTCTTACTAAAGGGTTAATATTTTAAGCTTCTTACTAAAGGGTTAATATTTTAAGCTTCTTACTAAAGGGTTAATATTGAAACCTCATACTATAGGGTTAATATTTTAAGCTTCTTACTAAAGGGTTAATATTGAAACCTCATACTATAGGGTTAATATTTTAAGCTTCTTACTAAAGGGTTAATATTGAAACCTCATACTATAGGGTTAATATTTTAAGCTTCTTACTAAAGGGTTAATATTGAAACCTCATACTATAGGGTTAATATTTTAAGCTTCTTACTAAAGGGTTAATATTTTAAGCTTCTTACTAAAGGGTTAATATTTTAAGCTTCTTACAAAAGGGTTAATATTTTAAGCTTCTTACTAAAGGGTTAATATTGAAACCTCTTACTAAAGGGTTAATATTTTAAGCTTCTTACTAAAAGGTTAAAAAGAAAAAACAAGTGTATAGATAGTCTAAATTTTAAATCACCAACAAAACAAGTGTAATTATTTTATTTGCTTGGAAAATTACAAAGTCCCTTGAACTTTGGATGCTTGTCTTACTGAAAAATCATTCATTCTATCTTCTTATATTTTTTTGGTTAGTCCGTTCTTCTCACTTTCTTTTGCTACCTTGTGTAGGAGTTTTTGTAGTTTTCCTTCTGAGTTTACCATCAGCACAGTGTCCTTTGTGTATTTTATGCTGTTAAAATTATGACGATATTAAATCCTCGTAAGTCTTGTCCATTTTGTATTCACTTGCTGTATAGGTTAAATAAATTAGAATGAAATATAACACTGAATGAGTAGCCACCGAAATTTAACATCCAAGTTAAATCACTAAGGGGAAAAATATCCCCATATCTGGGACAAGGTCCCAGGGGTGTCAATTCTACCACATGCTAGAAAGAAAAGAGAGACAAGAAAAAGAAGGCAAGAAATGTCCTGTTTTAAAAGTTGTTTGACTGTGCCTCCTAAACACTTCTTGTTAAAATTTGCAAAGCTATATGGGGACAATGTACACATTATAAACTGATGACTCCCATAACAAAATGGCAGCATAATGTTGTTACAAAGGTACATTATTTAATTTTTATTCACCTCACAAATGACGTATTTCCACTAGTATACACTAATAGTGTCTAAAGATAAATCAAACTTTTTCAGGCAGCCTTGAAAGAAATTGATTATAATATGAACTATTTGTCTGCACATAGATTTAGTCAAAAATAACCATTTTATTTTTAAAAATCTGTTAATAATGTCTTTTTTTTTATCTTTTGATATTCATGCTAAAATAACCATGGTGCATTAAACTTCTGACGTGGAAAAATAAATAAAAAAATAAAATAAAATATAAATATAATAAAATTGTAGGAAAAAAATGTAGAATAAGATTTTAACAAGAAAAGATGAACGGAGAGGCTCAATTGGAGACAACCTGTCAAATGAGACAAAAGTAACATTATCCTAAGACTAAAATTACCACAGTAAAGAAGAAGAAAAAAAAAAGGCAGGAATCAATTTCAGACATTTTTTTTTTCTACATCAATCCATTATTATATTATACTTCATCTGGAAATTTGCATAAAGAGCAAAAACTCTTGATTACCTGAAAGTATGCACATACATACATATATATATATATATATATAACATCTGATGTGCTTTAACCAAATTGGCTATAAAGAACATTACTGATCAAGCAAGGCTGAATAGGGACTTTAAGCAAAATCCTTCTTGTTATAGACTCTTGAAAGTTTTTATAGCTAAACTTAAAGAAATAATTTCTAAATAAGTAATAGACTTTTTATTTATTAATCCAATAGATTTTATCACTTTAAACATTATTTTTAGTGGATATTCATATTTGAGTAGACGCTCTTTTTATTTATTAAACTGTATATTTATTTATTTTCATCTACCATCCTGAATATTCCAGTACTCTTACTAAAAATTATTAGAAATATGTGCATATTATTTACATTTGGATAATAGATTATTTATATGAAACTAAGTAAATATGAAAAACTTATGAAAAACATGATTTAACCAACTCAGCTTTCAAGAACTTTTGACTCTCAAGAGTCAAAAGTTCTTGAAAGCTGAGTTGGTTAAAGCATGTAGATCTAACAACAAGTCCACAGGTTATATATATATATATATATATATATATAAGAACAGTATTGAGGAAATTGTAAGACAAAATGGAAAAAATTATTTGTGATGCATTTCATCCATTAGGACTTCATCAGACTGGGTTTGCTGACATTGTTGTGACTACACATGCACATGATTGAGAGATGCTGGTATTTTCAAAATTTTTTCAAATAAAATTTTGAAATAATTTTTTGCAATCTAGCCAAATTCAATCTATATTCTTTTTCTTTCCATGTTTTTAAATATATGCAGTAAGAATTTATCCAAACACGTTTTATAGAATTCAACTGATAAGATCTGTTCAGTTTTTTAATTGTATTTTTCCAACATTCATATAGGATATACATTAGAGTCAAATTGTAAAAGATATAAGAAAAAAACTGAACAAACATTTTTGTTTTTATATATATATATATATATATTAATTCTTTAGAAATGTGTGTGAGTGTATATATTATATACACACACATCAATTAATTCTTTAGAAATGTGTGTATACAGGCACACAAACACATATATATAGAGAGAAAGTTAAAAATCAAATTCAGATCGGTATCCAACAGGATGATAAAATAAAAGAACAAATAGGAAACGTATATCAATCCAACATATTTCACTTTTATTAACGCTTTGAAGTTTTAATTAAATGTTTAAATGTCCTTTGGGAGATAGTAAGTACATGTATTTGTTTGACGACTGCAACATTATCATGATGTCTTACACTTCATTTGTTGGATACATTTTCTATTGGACAATATCTAAAAACAAATTCCAATCTACCTTCACAATACAGGAAAATACAATGGTGACAACACAAAGCCCTCCATATCAAATTCAACCAACCTAAACTCAACAAAAATTTTTATGAATATAGTAACAATATATTAAAGTGCATGTAACATTTAATGTCATTTTACATTTCTACCAATTTCTGCTTAGCTCCCATAGAGAGCACATTCGCATGTGGTTTTAAAAATAACCATCACAAAAAGATTTTATCACAGTTACAATAAGTTTGTCTTTGTAATTTACCACTGAAGATGACCTTGGAAAAGATTGAAAGTACTTGGGATTAAAAAAAATTTATGGCACCTTCCTTGATGAATTTCATCTCAACATAAAGAAACTAATTATACAACTGAAAAGGATCAGTATAAAAATAAGTAGATGCAATATGTCTATATTATTTAAGAAAACAAAATTTCATAAATATATATTATATATATATAGAGAGAGATAATATTAGTGGTAAATATACACATACATATGCAAAATATATAAATATATATATACATACATGCATACACATACATATATATTTTTTGAATAAAAAATTCCAAGAGGATAGAATCCAGATAGAACTCAATGTCCAGGACAGAGTAAGGATATAATAAAAGGCTTAAACATTAATATTCCATGGTCATAATTTATTCCATTGGAATCGTAAATACAATACAATTCATCAGACCTGCAAATTCAAAAAGAAAACAGAAAAAACAACTCCTGTTTTCTTTTTGAATTTGTAGGCCTGATGAATTGGATCGTATTTACGATTCCAATGGATTAAATTATGATCATGGAATATCAGTGTTTAAGCCTTTTTATTATATATATATATATATATATATACACACACTTACATGCATGCATGCATATATATATATATATAACCAAGTATATAATTGGTATATACGGAATGAATTCCAATAACCAACAATTACTATTCTTAAAAGAGTTCTCAATACAATGTAGAGCAGATATAATTATTATTTATAAAAATATTATAACATAAGTATGTTATAAAATCACTACAAAAATAGTCATTTTGTTTCAACACCCTCGGTGTCTTATCAAGTGATGTTGAAGATAAAAAATTTTTTTTTTTTTTATCTTCAACATCATCACTTGATAAGACACCGAGGGTGTTGAAACAAAATGACTATTTTTGTATTGATTTTATAACATACTTATGTTATAATATTTTTATAAATAATAATTATATATATATATATATATATATATATGATTGGTTTATATGGAATAAATTCCAGTAACCAAAAATACTGTTCTTAAAAGAGTGCTCAATACATAGTAGAGCAAATATAATTTATTCAAAAATTATAACATGAATATGTTATAAAATGACTACAAAAATAGCCATTTTATTTCAACATTTCTGCTGCCTTATCAAGTGATGGTGTTGAATGTAGAGTAAAGAGTTTTTAAAAGGTTCAAATCATCCCAACACCCCTCAATAGGGGAAACACTGTTACATAATCTCCAATGACCTATCAAAATACAAGTATATGAAAATTAAAAAAACTTGACAACAAACCTTGTTTATAATTATTAATGCTTTAATGTGAGACTAAAATAGAAATCATTCTAACTAATTAATATTAAATTTTACTATAAAATTGAAAATTAAAAATTACCAATTTTAAATTTAATCTGTACTAAGTTTAAAATATTACAAAATTATTTAAGGAAGAAACTGAGGAAAAAATACATATATTTTATTATTGATTTTGTTTTAATTGAAAAACCAAAATCTCAGTTAGAATAAACATTAATCTAATGGGATGTAAAACTTCGTTACAACTTAGATACATTTGAAGTGGTGATATGGGCAGGGGAGGAGGAAATGTTGCAACTGACAATACATACACAATCAGATTATAATACACAAACACGTAGACATATTTAGATATATAAACACACAAAACATGAACAAAACAGGAAAAAAAATATATAAAATCAGATAACATATACATATACTGAAAGGTATATATATATAAGCAATCATGCACACATACATTAATAAAGATATATACACACTCACAGATGTTCAAGTTTGAAAGTGTTAGACGAATGCAAACAGACTATTAAAATATTACATACATGGGCAAAGATATGTAGATAAAAAGAGGGTTCAGTAGATAAAATTTAAAAGGGGTAGAATAGGAAAACAAATATTCAGCAATGAACAACACAAAGAAAAAAGGCAAATATATAGAAATGGACAGAAAAAAAACAAGTATATACGCATAAATAGACATAAAAAAAAAACACCAAATTCAAATGTCCAGGCAAAAAGCAACACTTAAAATAAAACCAGTCAATATATAAAAAAGAAAACACATTAATACACAAATGTAAACAGATCTCTATCTATAAAAGGCAGGATGTGTGTGTGTGTGTGTATGTGTGTGTGTAATGAATGCACGGCTGCAATTTTCGACAGATTTGCACCAAAATTTACATGCACATGCTCCAAGTTAATGGGAAGGCCAAGACCAACATTGCATTTCCCAACTCCCATCGATAGTGGAAATAATCAATTTTTTCATGCTTCTACGGCAGTTTTCATGTAGTTTGCAGCCATTTTCTACTGGCCAGAGTGAGAGCCTATAGCTGGCTGCCACAAATAGTATGCAAAAAAAATCGATAGCTGCATTCGTCACAAGTGGGAAAAATTTAAATCTGCATGGCACTTTACTCCAATTGGCTCATTCACTTGCTTAAACTCAATGTTGATTCTGATTCCGCAGAACTGGGTTGGGTGTGAAAAAGTATTTGTTGTTAACATTCTTTTTTCATTCGGTTTTTCCAGTTACGAGTCCTTTTTTAAAGCTGATCATTTCGTGTTCATTTTGTTTAGTTCTTTTTTCATAACAGAATTAATGTTTAGTATAGAGCTTAGAAAAAACTCGCAGTGTGAGATAGGCAAGAAGTAAAGCATGTAGCAACATCAGCACGGCAAAGGGCATTCCTTTAGAGGCAAGGTAGGGCAAAAATATTTTAAGTCAAGTGATAGCAATTGCTGTATGAGTCATACGATTTTTGAATCAAGCACGGGCAATGCTGGGCCATGCTGCTGGTAACTCATATATACTTATATACATTTGAGTACACATACACGAATACAAACTGATAACAATATATATAAAATATATACATACATATGTGTACACACATGCATCCATACAAATAGATACAAACATAAATATACCTATGAATAAATATAAAAGTGAACATAGAAGTCAACACTTAGAGGCGACAGTCTGTTTCATGCTAGATGCATTTTCTCGGCTATTTATAAAATAAATATAAAGGATATAAATAGCCAAGAAAAATAACGGCACTCGTGGGCTGATGACTGCATCTAGAATGAAACAAACTATCACCTCTAAGTGTTGACTTCTATGTTCACTTTTATATTTACACACGCTCTATCTCTGATATTGAGCACTTTATCCCATAAATATAGCACATCCTAAGACTATATTTCTTCATATACATTATATATATATATATATATATATACGCACACATACACATACGCCTATATACAGACATCCATAGAAATAAATATATCAACCCACACAGCAACCAAAAACATAAGCCAACACTCCAACATACAAGCTTAGATACAAAAATATACAGTAAATATACCCATAAAAAATAAGTAGAAACAAACTAAAAAAAAAAATGTACTAACTAGTGATTTTATAACATATTTATGTTATAATTTTTGAATAAATTATATATATATTAATTCTTTTGATTCAGCATTTACTTGTATTTCAATTATATTTAGAGAGAATATTTCATTATTTTCATAAACATCCTTCTCTCAGTCAGCAAGTTGAGTTAATCGTAAGAGTAAGGATAAAAAAAGAATTGGATTCTTTTTAGATTAATTATTTTGAGTTACTTTCTATTTGAACATATTACTTCATTGCAATTTTTGCCATTAAATTAATGATAAAAATTTTTAACAAAGAAAGATGAGAAAATATGTCAAATGGAATCCATGTTAGTCTATGTGCAAACCAAAGCCACCATTCAGACACATACATATACACACACACACACACACACACACACATATATATGTGAAAAGTGTGTGTGTGTGTGTATATATATATATATATATATATATATATTATATATGCTGCATATATTAGAAAGCGCTCAATATCAGAGATAGAGCTAACATATTTGGTTGGATTGATGTGGATTGATCAATCCAACCAAATATATACAGTGTAACCCGGATATAAGAGAGTTGTCGGGACCAGAGAAGAAGTCTCTTATATCTGGGTTTCTCTTATATCCGGGTTTGGTCTATTTTATATACATTAACACAGGCTCTAATTTGGGACCAGAGAAAATCTTTCTTATATCCGGGTTACACTGTGTGTATGTATATATATATATATATATATATATATATATATATATATCTTTAGAGTGGACAGAGAGGCTCACCTACGAAACTTTGCAGTCGAGATGTTGAAGGTAGCACCAATCAACTAAGTGACAAACTTTTACTCATATTAATCCCATTGAAGTGCACGTTTTTCCACAACATCTACATATTTTCAGACCATCGTCAGTGTAGTTAATAATGTTGCAGTTCATGTGACATCACTGGTGAATTTTGAGACCTGCTTACTTAGGCATTTTTTATCACATTGAAAACATGTGAAATCATTCAATGCCAACATACACTCTGGGAGTTCAACTTTTTTATCACATTGAAAACATGTGAAATCATTCAATGCCAACATACACTCTGGGAGTTCAACTTTTTTATCACATTGAAAACATGTGAAATCATTCAATGCCAACATACATTCTGGGAGTTCAACTTTTTTATCACATTGAAAACATGTGAAATCATTCAATGCCAACATACACTCTGGGAGTTCAACTTTTTTATCACATTGAAAACATGTGAAATCATTCAATGCCAACATACACTCTGGGAGTTCAACATTTTCGCCTTTCCTGAGATCTCTTTTCAACTGCTAATACTTCTTCCTCTGATCTTTAAATGCACTTGTACCTGCTTTCAAAGAATGCCTCCAACTGCCAAGATCCAAAGCAGCATTATCCAAGTCCTCAAGTGCAATTTCTGCATTTGTCAGTGATTGTTTCAGACAATCTTTGAATCTCATTATAAGTCTGTGTTGTGGACTCTTCCTCTCAAACAACTCCCCATAGAAAAGCTGTTTTGGAAGTTGCTGATTTTCCATTCTCACCACATAATCACACCACCTAAGACAATGTTACAGGATGACGTGTTCAATGCTCATGCACTTACACTTGTCAAGGACTTCAACATCATTAATGAGCATCTGCCAGCAGGCAATCTTTCTCAGACACTGTTGGTGAAAATATTCTAATGTCTTCAGGTGTCCTATATGTTTCTCATGTCTCAAAAGCATAGAAAAGGGTGGATAGAATGCAGATCTTGTATACTTTCACTTTTGTGTTTAGAGATATGCCACGTTGCGACCACACATGATCATTCAGTTTGCCAAAGGAAGCACTAGCTCTGCTAATTTGCAAGGATAGTTCATCGTCAAGGGTGCATGAGTTGTTCAAAGTGCTACCTAAGTACACAAACTTATCTACAATCTTCAACTTCTGCCCAATAAACATACACAGATTGCTCAACATACTTTACCAGGGGCAGGCTGATATATGACAATGGTCTTATCTAAACTTATTATTATCAGTCCCAGAGCCATGCAAGCATTAGAGACTAAATCAATCAAATGCTGCATGTCACTTTCAGAATGAGCAAATAAATCACAGTCGTCAGCATAGAGGAATTCTCAGATTAGGGCATTTTGTACCTTTGTGTTGGCAGCCATGTTGCAGATTTTATTTATATAATATATATATATATATATATACACACACACACACATACATACACTCATGTTTAAATATCGTCACTAGATTATTATTTTGTTTTCTTATTTGGTTTGGTGGTATCATAAGTATTAATTGTAGGTGGTTAGATTTATAATTAAATTTTTATTTATTATTGTTTGAATTCATACACTCATGCATGCACACATACAAATGCACGCACATAGGCACATGTATACTGATGTCTGTGCATTGTTATTAATAAACTAGTGCTTAAATAGTAAAGTTATTTTATTCTATTTTTAGGGTATTAATTATGGTTGGTTGGGTTTATAGAATGTTTTCTGAAACAACAAAGAAATCATTCTATAAAACTAACTAACCATAATTAATATCCTAAAAATAGACATCCTATTGACAATGGCTAAAACAATAGCTAAAAGCACTTGAAGATGCAGAACATTTGGACAGTTTTGTACAGAAAAGAAAACAGTTGTATGAGTGCAAGAAAAATTTAATAAAAAGCTTAATCAGAGTACCTTCCCAGTTGTCTTTAATGAAACTTGTATAAAGGAGGGATTGCTGCCCAAATACACAATATGTATATATATATATATATATATATATATATATATATTCATAATATATATATATAAATAATTAATTAATGAATATATATATATATATATATATATATATATAAATAATATATATATATATATATATATAAATAATATATTAATATAATATATTAATATATATATATATATATATATATATATATATTCATTAATTATTTAGAAATTGTTACATAAGAATAAAGTGTCACTGCCTACACTAGAATTTGAACATAGATCGCCAGTGAGCAAACGCAGGCAATCACATTATAGAATTAAGAGCATAGTGGAAATGCATATGTGTAAGAAGTAGCTGACGACTAACAATCTGCATTTCTACTCTATTACTATATGGACTGCTATTCTCTA
Organism: Acanthosepion pharaonis; assembly: GCA_903632075.3. Lineage (NCBI taxonomy): Eukaryota > Metazoa > Mollusca > Cephalopoda > Sepiida > Sepiidae > Acanthosepion > Acanthosepion pharaonis. The sequence goes on along the minus strand of CAHIKZ030000362.1, from coordinate 645,305 downwards.
CTCTATTCATTATACAATTACACTATTCAGATCACTATATGTGTTACTTGTTGAGCAAGTATTATTGAGCAAGTACTATTAGTGTGAGATTATTTAAAAGTGTCTGACACCAGTATTGTTCAACAGCGTACTATAGTTGTATCTGCGATTACAAAGTCTCTACTACAACGAGCATTACGAAAGTGACAACGAGTATTCATTGACATCACAAAGTGGCAATGCATGTTCGTTGACATCATGAAAGAAATGTATATATATATTAGATATCTACTAATTCTTTATATATATATATATATATATATATATATATATATATATTCACAACAAGGAAATACCAAAAATCACATTCATCTCCTTGGTTCTCATCTGCATGCTCAGCCGATGTTGCCCACAGGAATAACTTGTTCCGTCTGTACCAGAGTGACACATCTGATTGCAACAGATGTCTCTTTGTCTCTGCTCATAATGAGTGCAAGCTTGTTCTTGATGAAGTGAAGTTAGTTTCCTGATAGAAGGAAACAATGTATAGCATCTCACAAGTTTGGTTCTAGAGATTATTGGCATCTCTGCAAGAGTGTGCTGAACAATAGCAATCCTCAATCCCTTCTCTTTTCAATCAATTCAAGGTCCTGACATCTACAGCAGATAAGGTTGAATGCTTTACTCAGGAATTCTCTTCCAACTGAACACTCAACTCATTTGGAGTACCCATGGAACAAAGGCTCTACTGAGTAATATGAGCATAACCTTGTCACTGATCTCAGATGTTATTTCTAAATTAGAATCCCATAAGGCAAGTGAAGGTGATGGGGTCCCAGCCATCATCCTAAAGAAATGTGCTCCTGAGCTGGCACCAGTTTTCTCCAAACTCTACAACCATTTCCTTGCTGCTGCCTGCTTACCAGCGTGTTGTAAATCCTCCTCTGTAGTTCCTGTTTTTAAGAATCTGGAGAACCTTCTGACTCCTCTAACTATCACTCTTTTAGTCTCCTACCATTTCTTGGCAAAGTATCCAAGGAAGGCTTTAATCAATGCTGAAGTGGTTAATCAGCTTACCTCTCGCAAACTACTCTCTGACAAACAATATGGCTTCCATTTTGCCAGGTCTACCACTGGTGTGATAACGGCCATCACTGAATATCAAGCTCTTGATAATAACGGCAAGGCTTTAGCTGTGGCTTTAGATATCTCAAAGTTGTTTGACAGGATTTCACATGCCTTCTACATAAGCTCCGGGGTTACATTATTTAAGGCTGATTGTTTGATTTAATCCAATTGTCACTATCAAATTGTGAAATGAAGGTTTTTTTTTGAATGGACTCGATTTCGGATCCTCGCATATGAACACAGGTGTCCCCTAAGGCTCTATCATGGGTCCTACACTGTTTCTGATCTTCATCAATGATCTTCCTGATGTCATCAGTTTCCAAGTAGACATTTATGCAGATGACACTACCGTTTACTCCTGTCTCCATAGCAAATTTAACCTAGCTTCTGCTCTTGGAAAGGACCATCAATCAGTGGTTAACTGGGGCAAGAAATAGCTTGTAAATTTTAATATCTCCAAAATAAAGCTACTCTCATTTAACCACCATAGAGAAACTTTCCTGCTCACCATCAGTATGGCTGATGCTGGACTCCTGGAGAGCAACACATTATGGCCTCACTTTTTCAATTGATTTGAGGTGGAATGACTACATTGAATCAATAGCTGCATCTACTGCAATGTGTAAATTCTTCTGAGCATAATATCAGGCCTGAGCATAAATATTACACTGATCCTTTGCCTAGGCACAGGGTGCTAAGATACACTCGTTCAAGTCAAAAGTGATAATCAGATTAAGATTAATCAGATTAAGATTAATGTTGTCCTGTTCATATAGGGACAATAGAATATTAGTTAAGGTGACTGGTTGTACTTTTTAGAATAATATCAGGATGATACGAAATTTTTAATTAAAATACTAATATATTGATTCTAAAACCAACCAATTTCTTCAAATAAGAAAATGTTTACTTCTTACCAATAATGGTGGGTTTTCAATAAATGGAATACACACATATGCAAAAAATCAAAATAAACAAAACTTAAGCACTTCTTTTTAAACAGGTAGATGAAACCTGAATTAAAAACGAAGGTTATAGGACTAACATTTCAATATTTGTATTATTTATCTCTAAATGTGAAAAACATTTTGATCTAATTTTAAGAAATAATTTTATTTTTATGAACAAAGCAAGAATGTTAACTATTTCAGGTATTTCCACTCCCCAAACTTAATAGATGGTTCCTAGCAGTAGCAGGCTTGTCTCCCTTCCTTCCAATTTGCATTTACCCAATGAACTAAATATTAGCTGGTTAAAATTTTTCTTTCTCACTTTAACTTCTGATGCCTGGGGAACCTTTGTCACTTTAATTTCTGAAGTCTGGAAAGTCTATGCCACTTCAACTTCTACAGATTGTAATTAATTCTACTTAAATTTTCCTTGATCGATAGTAGTAATATTTTTCTGTCAGTTTTAGGTTAAAAAAAACTGGAATGAACCATAAACATGCAGCATTTATATGTTATTTTCTGCTAATCAAAAACTAAATTAAAATGGTCACCTGTCTCCTGCAAATCTCCATCCAATGCTCTACTTCTCAACAAGTACTATCCAAGGAAAGTCAGTGGTGTGATAGTGGCTGCAGAACATGGAGACCACAATTTACAGATAGAAGGGATCAAATAAATTAATTTCCTTATTATATTACTGTTTTATTTTGTTTTTTTATTATGCTACTGGCAACTATAAAGAACTTTTGGCAAACATGGATAAATGTGTCTGCAATAAGAAAGTGTAAAAAATTTTTTTTTTCCATGACACCAATTTTTTAAAAACTAGCTTCATTTTTCAGCAATGTTTATTGCTTTAAAAAACAATGATTAGAATTGTAATAAAACCTAAAGAGATGAAAGTGAATTAATACATTTTCTTTGTTCCTAAAACTGACAACAAAAATAATAAATACTATTTACTTATTAGATTGTTTATTTACACTATTTATCTATTATATTGTTTATTGGAATGGTTGGCAAAACATCATTTATAAAATGGTAAATAATAAGGATTTTCTTATAGTTGGTTCACATATTTTAATAATTTAGGAAATGTTTATAAATTTATGAATAATAATTGTTTTCACATTTATTCCTTTATAAATTTGTAAATTGCATTTGTTGTAATTGTATTAGTTTTTAGAATGTTGTAAATATAAAATTATTCTTGTAAATAAACAATCTAATAAAGAAATAGTATTTTATTATTTTCGTTGTAAATTCTCAAGAACAAAAAAAATGTATTTCTTCATATGTTTAGGTTTTATTTCAAGTTTAATTATCTCATTTTAAAACAATAAACATTTCCAAAGAGTGAAGGTAGATAAAAATGTGGTATCATGGGAAAAATTGTTATTTTGACACAACATCTTATGGCTAGTATTTTTATCAATGTTTGTTTGACTTTCTTATGTGCTCTGTCCCTTCTAGATGTGGGAGACCATGGCTCTCTACAACTTCCTATCCATTGTAGCTCTAAGCTATGTGTTTTGTCCCCTTATGTCCCTCTCAATCCTTGTTCTGCCATTAAAATACACATGCTTGTTATGTAGGCTATTCAATGTTTGCCTCTACCATGCATACATGGTACTAGGGACAGAAATTGCTTTAGCCTCATTGACATTTCACCTTTAGCAACCCCCTGAAGGAAAGGTACAGTCTGGGAAAATGACCACTGGGAGATTAAGCACATTATTCTAAATTTTAACTTCAATATTTGTTCTATTACTAATCCTTGTAGATATGTAATTTGTGATGGTTTAAAATTTTGCAGGGGGTATTTAAAGTTATTTTTTTATAATGGTTCTGGAACAATTATGAAAAAAAATTAGTTTGGAGCCTGGTGCTAATATATTTGTCAATAATCCAGTCATTTTTTTTCTTTTTTAATTCACTAGTGATATATATATATATATATATATATATATATATATATATATATATGTGTGTGAGAGTTGAAGAAAAAAAATAGATATATTGATTTTCAATTTTTTCTTTATTCAACAGTCTAAGCAATTTTTAAATATTCTATTAGACAAATTAAAATCTTGACTTGCTTTTAGCAGATTTTAAAGTTTTTTAAGCTTTTAGGCATTGAATTTATCAGGTCTGCCATTTTCTGGTTTATCTAACCAGACTGTATTGAAAAGCAAAGTAAATATTCTTTTATAGAAGGTTTTCTAGGTACTTTTTTTCTCGTTTCATAACCAAAGACTTCTCAATAGGAATCCTGTCAGATGACTGACTTAACCATAAAAATCATCTAATACCTTTTTGAACTTGCCATTAAGTCTTATTTTGCAGTCACTGCAGTAATTTTATTCTTCAAATACCAATGAATATTAGGATTAATTTCTTCTTCAGAATGAATATCTATTTTTCTCAAACAAATTTTGAATGATTAATGCTCCAAATTTCTCCTTGTATCATAATCAAAATCATCCATGTTTAATAGTAAGCTGCAAGCAGTCCAAACAAAATCGCTGATTAGGCAATTTCAAAATCCCTACTTGCCAAGAATTAAACAAAAATTGATGAAAAAAAAAAATATAAAAAGACAATGTACTATAACTCCAATTTAATCACTATCAGGGAAGTTTTGAGGAGTGTGGAATCACCTTTTCATTATTGTTCCCAGGTCTCCCGTGACTCAGGGTGGTAGCACCTGTTAGGGTCCCAGCGATGGGAAAATAGTTAACCCCCAAACTGGGGTTAAAACACTATGAAAGTATAAAAGTAGATTTTTATAGTAAAAATACCATCAATATATTTTTGAAAAAAAAAAAATATTGCCAGCAATACATTTGACTCCTGACATAAACCCTCTTTACAAAAATACATCTGTGAAATCTGATCTAAAAACTAATTTCTTACAAAGAATACATCCTATTCATATGAACCTATCCTAAAAATCTTGTCAGCATTAAATAACCCATTGATGTGTTGATATTCCATAAAGCAAAACAAACCAAACCAAATTCAATTAATGAAGGTACTGTTATGATAGACCTTGTTTGACTCCTGTTTTTGGTTAGTAAAATATACATATATACATCATAACAATAAAGTTAGACATATGCATATAGAAGGATTTATGTATCAGAAGGATTTGGTTGTATTAATTTGGTAGATATATGAAAGTTCTTGTAATATGGTTGTTAAATGTTTCTGTTTTCATATTGTGTTTGGCATGGTGAATGAATAAATTATTTTGCAAGTGATAAGTCTATTATTAAAAGATGATATTAAAAATGAGAAAGTGATATTGGTGAAAAATGTTTCTGTGGTCTTCATTCCAAGAGTTGCTCAAAACCATGTGCTCTCTTGGCGAGAGGTAAATGAAAAAGAGGATGACTCTAAATTTCCTGCCAGTAGGGAGTTTTGCTTCTTACTCAGGAATCATGGGAGTTTTTGTTCTTACTCAGGAATCATGGGAAATTAGGTTTATTTTTTTTTTTAATTTCTTGTGATCACCAGATCACTACAGTACTATACTGCTGTACTAGGAATTACCTGGACACACTTGGCTATATTTATCACCTTAAAACAAAGATTAATTTTACATCTTATAGAAAAATACTTTCCAAGTAACCCAGGTTGATTTGCAAGAGATACAGTGGTTTCAATTCTTCCATTAGTGAATTGTATAATCATTCATTTCATGGTTAAGAATAGAATGCCTAGTTGATAGTTTAAGCATTTCTGAATGAGTTGGACAGCATGCATGACATCCATATGAGATCTGAGCACATGACTCAAATTCTTAGGTTAATGTTTTGGCTTTGTAGCATCTTGTGTTTGTACAAAACTAATTCTAGTGCAGTTTATTCTATGTTCAGTTTCCTTATCTCTTATACTAAATGCACTGAATTAAAATATCAATATAGCTGTTATAAATTGTTGGTTTAAGGTGTTTTTTAAAAGTTTTGTTTTCTAAGATTGTTATGTAAAATTCTGATAAGGTTGTAAAAATAGATGAAACCATTGTTGCGCTATTGTTTTGCTTGTATATATATTTCCTAAATAATCAAAGGAACTATTGTGGTGCAATTGAGACTTTTTTGTTTTATTTTTTGAAGTGGAAGTAATGAAAACTTATAGTCATTTTGGTAATGTTTAGCCTTCATGCCCACAAAAAAATGGTGTGTTAAAAGGACAATTATTCCGTTGATTCAAAAAAGCAATGTCTGTTAACAAAATTATACAATATGTGAACCAAGTAAAATGCAAGATTTATTGTTTACCTTTTATAAAGATTTGTTATTTACCATTTTATAATAAAATAAATTTGAAAAATCTTTTTATTCAAATATCACAAAATTATCAAAATACATAAACTAACTACAATGTAACATTTATTATTTTATAAATAACTATAAAGAATTTTTTTATTCAAACTAATAAATTAATAGTGTTCAACATCTTGTCAATTCTCAAAAATAATGAAAATGTACAAATCCATTTTTTCATTTGGGTTTTATTAAAATTCAGATCATCATTTTCAAAACAATAAACATTGCTGAGGGAATCAAAAGTGTATACAGTAGTAGTAGTAGTAGTAGTAGTAGTGGTGACAAGCAAATAACTAAATCCTTTTGACCATTTTTTCTTTTTTGTTGTTTTACAGGCACAAAGGTTAAATGTTGCCAATATTGTTTTTGATGATGTCTTGTTTCACTAGCAGGTTCATTGGTGAAAAAGATTTTGCCATCCAATGACACTAATATGCTATTATTCAGCTCATTGTTTTGAGGATTTGGATGAAATTACATGTGGAAATTATGCTATATTTTGAGGGTAGGTATGGTTTGATAATTTGATTGTTTTTGAGATATGATATTCAGGTATAGGAATTTGATATGGTATACAGGTGTAAGAATTTGATTGTTTTTGTGATATGGTATGTAGGTATAGGGATTTGTGTGTTTATTCATTTTAATGGGGATTTGTGAGCTTATTATTTTTCCATAGATACTCTAATTAGATTCAATGATTTTTCATCAAGTTTCATCTTGTCTATTCTCAAAAATAACTATTATTGGCAATGATAAATTTATTGATGTTTTTTTTAATGTTATGACATTGAATGCTGGACAGTCTTCTTACAGACTGAAGCAAATGTGGTTCTAAAGAAGGATGCTGAGAATACCATGGGCTGAACATGTGAGCAATGATGAAGTTTTAGAGAAAATGGGAACAAAAAAAAACACATATTTAATATGAGAAAGACTCAAAATTTCTAGGACATAATGAGGAAAGAGATATTGGAAAATTTGACATTGACAGGACATATTGATTGGAAAAACAGATAGAGGAAAACAGTGTATAGCTTACCTAACAAGCTTGAGTAAATGGATGGCAGAACAGAGTTTAGGAGAGATGACAAAAAGATAAAATTTACTAAGAGCTACAAAGGACAAGAAATTGTGGAGAGCTATAGTCACCCACATCCTGAAGGCACATAGAAAAAAATGGTAGAAATTTTGATATAGATTTTAAAATTTTCTTTTGTCTTTTAAGATAGCAGACAGTTTTGCTTCATAGTTTTTTGTTTAATATGTGTTTTTTGTCAGATAGTTTAACTGAAATATTATTCTTAATGGTCATGTATTGGTCTTTTATGCTTCCAACATTTTACAGGTTCTGTAAGATTGAGTGGGTTTCTATTTGGTTGTTAATTCATAGAGTTTGAAATTTTTTGTATAGGAGTCCAGTTGCCATTTAATTTTTTTTTACTTTTTTCTAAGTTTGGGTCATATTTTCTGGAGAAATGGCAATTGGATCCTAGGCTAAGATATTCCCTTTGTTGTTCAGTCAATTTGTCATCAGAGTAGCTGAAAAAGTTGAATTTGGAAGATATATTTTCACTTTATATAGTTTATCCATTTTTGTTAGATTTTTTTGTCTATATATAACTTTCTACTTTTTATTGATTTTGTTGAGTTTGTTTGGAATTTGGTTGTGTGGTGTTATTTTTGTTTTTAATTTATCCATTGTCACTTTTTCACTTTTGCTGTTGTAATTTGTCTTTTAGTGATTTTTTTTTTTTTCAGAAGTTTTGCAGCTGTTTGGTGGTATTGTTTAAATTGTGCATATCTGGGCACCAATTCATTTTGTTTATACAAGTTTGATTATAGGCCAGAGAAAAAAAAAGCACAACAGAAACTGGCACAATATTTCAAAAAGACAAAACTGACACCACACACACACACACACACACACATTAAAATTATTTAATATATTTTCTGTTTATATGTTTTTATCTATAAAAAAAAAATACCGTAAAAATAGAAAATATAGTAAATAATTGTTGGACTTAATTCATTTCATAATATGTTGCCATTGTTTACGCTAAGATATGTTTCATGAACAGAAATTATTGATTAAGAAAAATCATTGAAGGTGTGTGTTTATAAGCAGTAATTTGGACTTTGCAAACTAGACACTTCTCTGTGGCTGAATGGTTAACAGTATACCAGATCAAATGACGGTTTCCATAAGGGTTACATGTTTGATTCCTATCGGAGAGCACATATTTTTTACGAAATTCTTGAACATTCAGGCTGGTAAATGTAATTAATACTGCTTAATTAAAAAACAGAGCATTTAATTAAATAAATTATATCTATAAAAAATAATGTATAAACAGAAAATATATTATATACACACACACACACACACAAGTATAGAATTGGTGTATATGGAATAAATTCCAATAACCAAAAAATACTATTCTTAAAAGTGTGCTCAATACAGAGTAGAGCAAATATAATTTATTTGAAAATTATAACTTAAATATGTTATAAAATCACTACATATCTTATCAAATGATGGTGTTGAATGTAGAATAAAGAGTTTTTCATTCTGGTGTCTTATCAAGTGATGGTGTTTAATGTAGAAAATAAATATATATATATATATATAGTCATTATGTTATCGACAAAAGTCTTTGGTAATGGCTAATGAAAGCTAAAAGTACTAAGACTTGTGAAAATTTATTTTTCACTGGAAACATGATTACATTTAATTTTATTATTATCTCTCTAGTCACAGATATCAATATAAAGCACACATCATATCAATGAGCTGTATCATTTATTTCAGATGTTATAATTGGCAGATGCAAATATTGAGACTCTGGTAATTGTGAGACATTATTTTAAACTGGGCTTCAAAACCACTCAAAATCTTACAAAAATCAGAAAAATGGAAGGAAATGAAACAGTATCTGATTGTCATGACCAAAACTGTTTAAGTGTTTTAAGAATGGGACATGTTGCTTGAAATATAGTCCAGAAGTGGATATATATCAGTTATGATGCTTTTAAAAACAATTTTGAGGAGAACCTAAATACCAGCATTAAAAAACGAGTTAGAATCACTAAAAGATATAATATATATAGCATTGCATAAACTATAAAACAGGTTTTGGGGTAAAGGGCCATAAATTTTCAGAAGAGCTAGGATCATTAAAAGATATATAGTACATTAAATAAACTTCATAAAACCAGCTTTGGAGTAAATGTCTACAAATTTTCAGATGAGCTAGAATCATTAAAAGATATAATATATAGTGCATAAAATAAACTTCAGAAAGCATCAAAGCATTGATTAAAAACAAAAATACTTTTAATACATCTAAATGAGAATGAATAAAAAAAAAACATAACTGACAAATTCACTGCTTAATGTTTAAAAGGTACGGAGAGTCAATATTTACACTCAAATATCTTACAACCAATAGAGCAAGTGTTTATAATGTCATCAAATAAAAATGAATTAAAAATAGAAAAAAAATTGGCTTGTAAATATGAGGACCATTATTTTGGGTGGTTCTTTTCTTCAGACACATAGATCCATGCATCAAAATGTATTTATAGAGCTTTGCCATTTTTATAGAAACATCAAAAAAAAAAAGATTTGTCAACCCCAACACATCAAGTGACCCATAAATCATTTCTTAACTTTTTCTTTGTAATCTGTTTACTGTACACAAAACCTGCAGAAACCATGACTGCAGATGAAACATCATCAGATTGAAATGTCCTCTATAGTTAACATCTTTGGCCATAAAAAAAACACAATAAAATCACTAATGCATTTATTTTCAAAATGTCTTATTAATCTGAATGATAGAAAAAAAGAGTAATAAATTTCATTTCCATTGTTTTTATCATTTTGGCATTATCTTAAAAAATGATTGTATCTTTGTTTTTACTTTTTTTACTCTAATGGATAAAAGGGGCAATGGTCTTGAGCTTTGAAATAGATAAAAGGGGGAATTTTCCCAAGCCTTCAAATAGATAAAAGGGATAATGGTCTCAAGCCTTCAGAAAGAAAGAACATAGGAAAACAGTAATATATGTTTATACATATCATTCATTATATAAATGAATATATTCTAGTTTTGGTTAACATGTATTAGATACAGACTTACTCATAAATGCCATATTTTATGCATTTCATATATATATATATATATATATACACACACACACACACACATATATATTATTCAAATAAATTTTGTTTAATATACTGATAACACCTTATTCTTAACAATGAGTGTGATAGTTGAAAGTATTTGAATATAACAAAGAAAGAAAGAAAAAACTTTCAACCATTTATTCATGACTTCAATCCCAATGTACAAAACCTCATTTGGAAATTAGAAAGATATAATAAAATGTGAAATAGACAGACTGTATAAGAAGAATTTAATAAAACCTATTTGGATGAATTCTTGCAGCTGTTTAAATTTTAGTTTATCTATCTATCTATCTATCTATCTATATATATATATATATATATATATATATATATATATATATATATATAAGATAATGCTATATATTTTATATATCAAGAAAAATATTGGGAACAAATGTATGACAAAGTGAAAAAAGTTTTATATGTGACATTTCATTATTTAGGATTTCATTGGACTAAATTTGTTATGTTCGTTTGACTACACTTACACACAAATGAGAGATGCTGAGGATTTTTAATTTTCCTGGTAGATTTATTTATACAGTGTGGGATATTTAATAGCAAAAGGGATGAAAAGAAAAAGAATCTAAATAAAATTAGCGAGATTAAAAGAAATAATTAAAATTTAAAATTCCCAGCATCCCTCATTCGTGTACATATGTAGTTGCACCAACTTAACAAATTTAGTCTGATGAAGTCCTAAAGATCAAAACAAATAACACAAAAAAAACACTTTGTCATATATATATATATATATATATATATATATATATATATATATATATATATATATATATCTCCAGGTAAAATGAGAACAAATGAAGAATAATTCTACTGTCCATAACATTTATGATATATATATACTTGACTCTCCCATTGAATTCGATGTATGAGGGTCAAGCAGATCAGTTCCTAGGAACCGACAGCCTGACACCAGCACATAAGATTTGATTATAGTGGTGAAGGTTTTGTGTAGAACCATCCACACTAATTGAAGGGCCAAATACAGAGACCTGGTGCACTACGTATGACAAGGTCCCCAATCAACCCTCTACAGGTTCTGAATTCAGAGTTATCCTTCTCCGAGACCATTTGCCATCCAAGGCGATAGAACCCAGTCTGTCCTGCTATTTACCCATAGCCGGGGGGAGAAGAAGAGAATTAATACCTTTCCCAAGGGTATTGGCACGTAAGGTGAATGCAATGGATTTGAATTGAGTTCTCTCAGTCACTGTGTGTTTATCTAAAAATAAATACACTTAAATTCCCCTTCATCCCTGCCGTGCGCCAACGGCTTAGTGGTAGAATCCCCAACTGACACCAATTCAGTCGGCTTTTGATCCTAGCTAGAGACAACCAGATGTCTAGCCACACTGATGAGCTGTGATACAGCGAAACAGTCTGTCTGTTGATGACAATATATATATATATATATATATATATATATATATATATACACACACATTTATTAAGACATGTCTCATTAAATAAGTTAGACAAGTTTTGTCTACTTATTTTTAATAGGATCCTCTTGTAATGATAGACATGTTTCTTAGCATCCTTATTAAAGGAAGAAAGAAAATTACCTTGTTGATGCATATTCATTTTATTTGAAGTACTTTTGACATTAGCATAATGTCGTCATTAGGGTCTTGTTTTTTCTCAGACAAAAAATTGTTTTTTACATTATGTTTCTCAGACAAAATTGTTGTGTTGATCTGAAAATTAAATTTTTTACATGTAAAGTGAGAAACACTAAGGTTATGTACAGTACAATTTTAAATTTTATCATATAGGCTTGTGTGCAAATGTCAAGGAAGGTCACTAAGTTATTGTAATGTCTAAAATTTTTACAAAAAGGAAAAAAACTATTTAAATCTATTAATTAAAACTTAGATATTTAAACTATCCACTGTAAACATTTTAAAACATTTGTGCAGTATTCATAATTAATTTTATTAAGGGTTGTTTTCAATTTTTTAATATAGGTAGCTTCAAGAATTTTTAGTTAACCTTTATTATTTTCGTGAAAAATTATAGATGTATTTTCAACAAGAATTTTCCTGAATTGCAAATATATATATATATATATATATATATATATATATATATATACACACACACTCACACACTATATCATACTCAGTGGGGATGTACATTTATTTTGTGAATCTTCAAATTAATTACGTTTTTTTATTATTGGCTGTTAATAGTTTTTATAATTCAGTTCATGCCCGAGAGGAAGAAAGGTAGTGGTTGTTGAACAAAGAATCTTCAAGGTTCAGTTTATTCTGATATTTACTAAGTACATGGTTCCATTTGTAAGGAGGAAGTTCCATTCAGACAGCTTCTTCCTAAGAACTGCTTCTTTGTGAAACAAACTCCCATGTGGATGCTTCCCTGAACACTACAATCATAACCTTTTCAAGTCAAAGGTCAATCTTTCTTATTCTCATAATCTTCACTTCCAACCACCTCTGGATTTGCAGGTGGTGTAATGAATAGTGGCTTGGAATGAAAAGTCAGGGAGCTGAGATCAAATTTCACTCAAGTTTGCTACATTCACTTACATGCAAATACCCATGAGGAAGTTATGAATCTGTTCTTTCTTATCCCCAAAAATTGTTGATGCAATATCTGCTCACAAAAAAAATATTCTTACAATCCCAAATATATTTTTGCTTTAAATAACCCACAAAGCCATCAAAAACAAAACAATCAACCAGCCAACCACCTTTTTTTCATATCACACAAACTCATTCATCATAGATATTTTTATAGTAATATTCTACCTTGAGTAGCTCTCAAGTTTTGTATTGGTAGAATTTTAACATATAAAAAAAAAAATAAATAAAACCTAGTTTTCCAGTCTTCTGCCATATTAAAACTCCAGAGTTTTATCTGGGCTCAAATAGCCACACATGGGCTTTATCTGGGTTCAAATAGCTACTCATAGGTTTTATTGGGCTCATATAGTTTTGGTGGGAAATATGTAACTACTTCAGCCATGAAGCAGTCATTGCTACCCAAGTAAATATGGCCTACAAAAGGAATATTCCAGCCATTGATTTATACTAAGTGCCCCAATTTCAATCTGAATTTATATTTACTTTGTTTCTCTATATAATTCCATGATCATCTGTCTTTCTCTTCTTCATCTTTAATCTTCTGTGACTTTTTCAATGAAACTACTCTTGCATTCTTTCTTAATGCTTATCTTATGTCAAGTTAAGTTCAATCAGCCTTTTGATGTTGTCAATGTAGCATACTCTTGTCTCCTCTGGATTTTTTTTATTCAACAAAAGGGCTTTTTTTTAATGCTAGAGTTACTGTCAAAACATCTAAAATGTCAGTTTTCTGAGCTTAATTCATTTTATAAGTCTCCAAGAGTTCCATTCTTTGTGCAGAACATAATAATTAATCCTGAAGAGTTTCACTTATTCAGGCAAGAAAAGAACAAGTTGTTAACTGGCAGAATTTCATATGTTAAATATCTTTGTTCTTTAACTTGTTAAGGAACTGAAATGCTGAGTACAAGAAAAACCAATGATCTTGGCAGTTTGTTTTGTGGTCACCTGACTGGTTGAACTGAACTTGTAATGATTGATTTGCGTGATGAGAACAGAGATCCTCCTCCTAAGATTTCAGCACATCTGACCTTAAGAGATAGCAAAATTTAGCCTTACATTACATTAGCAATTTATATATGAAGAAAGAGAGAAAAACCAAAGTCATTGTTTCTTTTTCGCCCCCCCATATATATTGGATTAATACTAATAAATGTAATTTGTTACTTAGCTGATTGATGCTATATTCAGCTTCATCTGCACCTCAATTGTAGAGTTTTGTAAATTAACTTTTTGGTAATTGTTCAAGCCACTGTTAAGAAAGTTTGCGAGGAAAGTTAATGCCAAAGGCGAAAATTTTTTGGTATGTCAACCTTTTTTTTACTTCAGGTCACACTTATATAATAACTAAAACTCTGGGGCATACTTTAAATTTTAAGAAAGAAAAATTAGTCATTAAATTTGGAAATAGGAAAATAATAAAGAAGTCACCTGAAATAAGCATCTATTTTTAAGACATTACATTGTATATTTAAGTATGCTTGTGTGAAATGTGTGCTTGATATGTCTTGGTAACTTTTTGAATAATACACCTTATATATTATGCCTTGAAGAAAGCAAAGAGGAAAGGTTTATCCCCTTCTTATTAAAGATTAAGATATTTAACATCCTGTTTAAAAGATCAAATGTCAAAGAGTTGACTTAAACATGGAAGATTTTTTAAATATAAAAATAACTCATGAATTGCTGTTCTGTTAACTTGAGGTTCAACTTGCTACATTTCAGGGTGCATCATTAAATTGCTACTTGAGGACTTCATTGGACAAAATTGATCTTTACATTGATGTAAATACATGTACACACAAAGGAGAGGGGGACATTGAAAATTTAAACTTTCAAATTTGAAACATCACTTTGGTCTACTGAAATCTTAAAGGTCAAAGCAAGCCACATGGAAAAATTTGTCTACTTTGGCATTAATGTCCATGACATGATTCTGGTATATAAAAATTTAGATATTATTTTCTGCTATCTATCTATCTATCTATCTATCTATCTATCTATATCTATATAATAACTCTCCCATCACGTTCGACATATGAGGGTCAGGCCGATAAGTCCCCAGGAAACTGACATCCCGACACCGGCACATGAGATTTGATTATAGTGGTGAAGGCCTCGTGCAGGACCAGCCACACTTTTTGGAGGGACGAATACAGAAACCTGGTGCACCAAATGCATGCCACAAGGTTCCCAAACGACCCTCCGCAGGTTTTGAATTCAGAGTTGTCCTTCTCCTAGACCAGTTGCCATCCAAGGCTATAGAACCCAGTCTGTCCTGCTATTTTACCCATAGCTGGAGGGAGATAAAGAGGATACATACCTTTCCCAAGGGTATTAGCACGTAAGTGAAAGTAATGGATTCGACTGGAATTCGAACTCGGCTCTCCGATTCCTCGATCCAAGCCGCTATCCACTGCTCCACCGTGCCTCCATATCTATATATATATATATATATATATATATACACACACATGCACATCTTTCATTAAATATGACAGACAAGGAAAATTTAATTAATCTTTTATTTAGTTTTCCAGCATTTTTACATTTTTGTGCTTAATGAGAATTAAGGAGTAAAAAAAAACTGTCCATTGTCCCAAGTGCTTTTGGCTGCTTCTTTAGCCATTTTCAAGTGGGTTTGTACTGTAATACACAGCCTCTTTTAAACATCTCTCTCCCATATTAAACATATTAAACATATCTCTCCCACTATCAATCCCACCTTATTTAACAGTGGGAATAGAGTGTTGAAAGTTTTTGAAAAAATAGAAAGATGCTCACTCAAATTCTAGCTGCACTCAACTTGTGAAGGCTCAGAATTAACACTTCTACTAGTATTCAAAACAAAACAAAAAAATAAAATAGATCTTCAACAGTTAAAACATAAAGAGAAATTAACAACATCTAAAACACCCCCCCCTTGAAAATGGCAAAAGAAGTAGCTGAAAATGCTTGAGATAATGTGGTCAATTTTTTGCACTCCCTCACCAAACAGAAAAATGTAAGAAAAACTAAATAAAAAAAGTAAATTTTTCTTGTCTGTCATATTTAATGAGATGCTTAAAAGAAAGGTTACTGTCCAAATATACATTAATATTCAAACTTTATAAAATAGTAAATAATAAGAATTTCCTTATAGTTGGTCACATATTTTAATAATTTAGGAAATGTTTATAAATCTATGAAATAAAAATTGTTTTCATATTTATTTCTTTATAAACTGGTAAAGGATAAATATTGTATTGCATTAGTTTTAATACAAATATATTAGTTTTTAGAATGATGTAAATATAAAATTATTCTTGTAGATAAGCAATCTAAATAAATAATGTTTAATATTTTTGTTGTGAATTTTCAAGAAAAAAAAAATGCATAAAATTCACTTTTATCATATGTTTAGGGTTTATTACGATACTAATCATTGCTATTAAGACAATAAATGTTACCAAGGAGAAAAGGTAGTTAAAATAATAGTGTCAAGGAAAAATATCTTTTTGATACTATTTTTTTTTTTTTTTTTTGACACAAAATTTCAATTTTGACAAGTTTTGTTCCAAACTTATACTCTGCTTCAAACTATTCTATTTCAAGTTCAATTTGGGACTAAGCAAGTTCATAATGAAATAGCCAAGTTCAAATTGGGACATAGCAAATTCCAAATGGGATAGTCAAATTCAAAATGGAATGTAGCAAATTTAAAATGGAATAGTCAAATTCAAAATGGGACTCAGCAGATTCAAAATGAAATAGTGAAATTCAAAATGGAATAAGCAAATTTGATTTGGCACTTAGCAAGTTGAAAATGGATTAGGCAAATTCAATTTGGGACTGAGCAATTATTTTGCTAAAAAAGACTTTAAAATTAAATATTTTCATGATAGAATAATAATGTTCAACTAAATTTTACTATTGAAATGTTTTATCATCTAGGAGCAATCAATAAATCAAGAAAATTCATGAAAGGTGTATGTTTTTTGGATACAACATTCAGCGTTTAAAATCTCTCACTATACCTATCTTTTTCAGACTCTGTCTTGATATATGCATTCAGTATTTCCTTGCTGCTTTTTCTTTTGAGATTTTCCCTGTTGTTCCCCAAATCATTTCATTTTGAATAAAACTCTATATACAGTCCATCCATCTCTTTCTTCTCTTCTCCCTGATTGTCTTACCAATGAAAGTGCCAGAAACTCTTTGATACAAATTTATCCATTCAAGAATAGCCTCTTGTAAGGAATTGATAGTAAAATCTATGCAACGATGTGCTCGAATTTTTAATTATGTGATTTACCACCTAGTTGATTTTTTAATCTATGATATTTGTTTATTGAAACGTGCATATAAGTTCAAAAAATTTTTCCATAATGAATTTGCATAGTCCCAATTCAAACTTGCTTATTTCATTATGAATTTGCTTTGCTCCAAATCAAACTTGCTTATTTCGTTTTGAATTTGGTACATCGCATTCTGAACTTGGCTGTTTCTTTTTTGAATTTACTACATCCCATTCTGAACTTGGCTATTTCATTTTTGAATTTGCTACATCCTATTCTGAACTTGGCGATTTCTTTTTTGAATTTGCTACATCGCATTCTGAACTTGGCTATTTCATTATGAACAATTTTTATCTTTTTTTTCACCTCACTGGCAGTACTTTTTGTCTTGTTGATTAGTGTTACATGACCCATATAGATGCCATTGCACCTCATATGTTTATTCATGCTGTAAATGACCACTGGAGTTTCATGGATTCTACTATATGCCATGTCCCTTCAGGATATTGGTGATCATGGCTCTACACCATTTCCTGTCCTTTGTAGCTCTTAATAAATTTTATCTTTTACTTATCTCACCTAAACCCTATTCCATCATCCATTTACTCAAGGTCACCAAGTAGGTTATGCATTGTTTTCCTCTGGCTTTCAACCTGTCCTGTGAGTATCTGATTTTCCAAACTCTCTTTTCTCATTATGCCCCTAAAAATTTCAATTGTTTGTTCCAGATGATAAGTATCAGTGTCCTTTTTGTTTCCATTTTTCTCTAAATCTTTTTCATTGCTCACATGTTTAGCCCATTTTCAAAAAGCATGCTTAAGAGATGACATGTTAAAATTTTTTTCCTTGTGTTCTTATAAATAATATTTGTTTGTGTCTTGTTGGTTAATGTTACATGACCCATATAGATAACATTGTGCTTAGTATGCTTATTCTTGTTGTAAATGACCATTGGATTTTCAAGGATTAATCAAGCCCTCCATCTGTTCAAAAAAAAACCCAAAAACTGTAAGGTCTGCTCAGCCTAGTTAGTGTATAAAAACCACAAATGTGTCCTGTGGGTGTTGTACAAATACAAATGTGCATGAATAGGCATCTGAAAATTCTTTCCCATGTGTTCTTATGAATGATCTTTGTTTTTTCTTATTGATTAGTGTTAGATGACCCATATAGATGACATTGTGCCTAGTATGCTTATTTATGCCATAAATGACCACTGGATTATGAAGCACAAAAATAAAATAAAAAAAAACAAAACACTTATACTTTCATGTTTTCAAAGTACCTAAGTTGGAAGAAAGCCAAAGACTATGGCTGCATGGAAAAGGAACTGGAAAGGGGTTTAAAGGAAAAAGATCAACTGATCCTCCCCAATCCCTAACATACCAAAGATAAGAAGGTTACATGCCTCCTTCTGCAGGGCTGAGCCATGACCCCCACCTTGATTTGAACCCTGATGCCACTGCAGAAATTAAACAGATGATACGAAGCACAAGACTCCACTGTGACAGCTGTAATCTTCCAAACCACTGAAGCAATCTTACAAAGTTGATGTAGCGAATAGAATTCCAGGGATTTTGGATCCTTTTCCTCAAAGACTCAACTACCACTGCTATATTTGTCTTTGAATCTCTCACTTTCTGGGTATGGAACTATTTTTTTTTTTTGTCTATAGATCATCATTCCTTTTACTTTTTCTTTCCCAATTTTGTTACTCCCTCTGCCCAACTTTAACTCTTCTCTTTTCTTCTTTAGTCTTTCATGATTCTCTCTTTATTATTTCCTCCCCTCCTCATCTTTTATCAGCAGTAAATCTTCCTCCTTCTACAAGTCTCTATTTTATCATAAAATTACCTTTACCTTAAACATCCATCCTTGGCTAAATTTACCAATTCTGTCTTGATAAAAAAAAAAAATAAATTGCATTTGGAATTCACTCTTTTACCTTTTTGGGTTTTAACTTCTCTCCTCCCTTCCCTCTCAGTCGTTCCCCTTTTATTTTCCTCCAACATTATTATACTTAACTTTTTTCTTTCCTTTATTGATCCCTTTTTTTTTGTTTCATTTTTTACTATTTTATTCCTTCTTTTTTTCTTTTCTTACACAAATATCATAATATATACATAGAGGTATGTCTTATTGTCCCAAACACAGAAATGTGTGTGTATATATATATATATATATATATATATATATATATATATATATATATGAACAAATAGGAAAACATTTATTTTATTCCTTTATTTTTTCATTGTCAGATTTAATCCATATCTGTTTCAATTTTCGCACACACACACACACACACTTATATGTGTATGTGTGTATTTCAGTAGCAATCCTTCTTTTATACAAGTTTTGTTAAAAACAACTGATTAGGTACTGTGGTTAAGTTTTTTTATTTAATTTTTCTTTTGTGGACATAAATTATATAGAAATTATCCAAATTTTCTTTATGTCTGAGTGCTTTCAGCTAGTCTTTTAGCCATTATCAAGGATGATTTTATTTTTACTTTTAACTGAATGTATGGATTTTTTTATCTATATATCTAGAGTTATAAGAATATTTTGATTTTACAAACACGGTCGGCACATTGTGGCCACGTTCAAAGTTGATGTTATTGAGCGTTGCCTTTTTCTTTTTTATTAATAATGACTATAATTTTTAGCATTTTTTACATGTGGATGAGGCTATTATATTTGCATTATCAATGAGTATGTTGTGAATAGAGTTTGGTAGGTTTCTATGTGTATTTAAATGAGACCTAATTGAGCTATGGTCAGAGAGATTTAATGTGAGTCTTCTTGTTAGGCATATTCATGAATTTGGTTTTATCAGGAATAAAGTTCCTCAAAGGATGTGTGAATTCATAAATAATATCAATTATTTGTAATTTGGATTTTGAAGGTGAGTAATTGTTGTTGACAATGAGGTTAGCAGTTTAAATTTTTTTTTGTAATAGATAATTAATTTAATTTTGTTATTTTTGTTGACTTGTTTTGTTTTACGGCATATAAACCTCAATGGGTTATTTAATGCCACCAAAATTTTCATTGTTGGTGATATTTTTTCCAAATATCTATTTCTGGTAATAGTTTTCCCTTCAAAAATCTATTTCTGGTAATAATTTTCCTTTGCTGGTAATATTTTTTTTAAAAAAAGTATAGCTGGTAATTTTTTTTCAAAAATGTATTGCTGGTAATAATTTTTTGCAAAGTATTTCTGGTACTAAAACCTATTTTTACACATTCATAGTGTTTTAACCCCAGTTTGGGAGTTAACTATTTACCCATAGCTAGGACACTAACAGGTGCTACCATCCCAGGTCAGGGTGGACCTAGGAACACCAGCAATTAAGAGATGGTTCCATGCTCCTCAAAACCTCCTGATCAGAGGCCTTGCTGTAGGATGTAGTTTATTGTCTTACCCAGGACACAGGTGTAGTTTATTGTCATACCCAGGACAAGTTGACTGTAGTTGTATATTTCTTTATAATGTTTTTAAGGGAAGACTCATCCTGCTTATAGTTACTGTGCATTTGATTTTTATAGAAAATGTTAATGTTATTATCTGTATGTTCAGTGTTTCTACTGGTTACCTTAGAAAGAAAAAGTTTAATTTGATGATCTATGAGGTAATTTGGAAAAACGTTATTAACTAGCATCTGTTTCACATTAATTTCTTTAAAGAAATTAAATGTATATATTATGTATTTATAATATACCTGGGTCTCATGGTCAGAAATGTGAATGTTCTAGCCACTCTACAATGTGCCCATTATTATTATTATATATATATATATATATATATATATATATATATATATATATATATATCCAAGTATAGGATTAGTGTATACGGAATAAATGCCAATAACTAAAAAATACTATTCTTAAAAGAGTTCCCAATACAGAATAGAGCAAATATAATTTATTAGAAAATTATAATATAAATATGTTATAAAATCACAACAAAAATAACTATTTTGTTTCAACACTTCTGATGTCTTATCAAGTGACGGTGTTGAAAACCGTCATTTGATAAGACACAGGAGTGTTGAAACAAAATGCATATTTTTGTATTGATTTTATAACATATTTATGATATAATTTTCAAATAAATTATATATATATATATATAATATATATATATATATATATATATATATAATAGAATGATAGGATGAGGAACAAAGAAGAAATGTTTATAATATATGATTGGATGAATAAGGAACAAATAGGAAACATTTATAAATTTGCCATATTTTGCTTTTATTTAAGCTTCATCAGAAAATGAAATATGGAGAAGAAAAGAAAATTTTATTATTGTTTTATTTTTGTATTGTTTGTTTCTCATTGATTAAACA
The DNA here is from genome assembly GCA_903632075.3 of Acanthosepion pharaonis. Lineage (NCBI taxonomy): Eukaryota > Metazoa > Mollusca > Cephalopoda > Sepiida > Sepiidae > Acanthosepion > Acanthosepion pharaonis. The sequence continues at coordinate 623,445 of CAHIKZ030000362.1, read as the reverse complement.
GACCTCACATGTATTTGTCTTGTCAAGCAGTGTTAGTGTGTATAATTCTTGTGTGTTTGTGTATCACAACTCTAGTTTATTTATACATGATTTGGTTGATAATATGTGAATAAAAAAAAAACACTAGAAATTTTTCTCCACCATATCTCATTTTCTGATGGCACTTAAACAAGAGCAAAATATGCTAGATTTGTAAATGTTGATCTTTATCCTATCATATATATATATATATATATATATATATGAAGAAATATAGTCTTAAGATGTGCTATATTTATGGGATAAAGTGCTCAGTATCAGGGATAGAGCGTGTGTAAATATAAAAGTGAACATAGAAGTCAACACTTAGAGGCCACATTCTGTTTCATGCTAGAGGCAATTGTCAGGCCACAATATCTATATTATAATAATTTACATTTATATATATATATATATATATATATATATATTATATATTTTTTTTAGTTAACTTTTCTTTAATTAAAAGAGAGTATATGCTTTTTTTTAATGAGTGTACATGTATAAATGAAAAACTTTTTCTGTCTTTCAGTTTTTACACATACATACTATTTGCCTTCGGGGTTTTAATCCTCATTTTTAATAAATTTATTTAATTCTGTCTTTTCTATTTCAATATTTATTTTCTCCATTTCCTTGCTCTGTTAATTTTTATGTTCATTCCTGCACAGTTTTATTCATTCTTAATCTTTTTTGTTTTTTCTTCCTTATTTTTAGATTTTTTTTTTATTTCAAACCTCCATATTTCTTTTTTCTTCAGTTTTCCCTGTAAATTCTGTTTGTTTTCTATTTGTATCTTTTTCTTTTTTTGATTTACTTTATTTTTTCTATATTTTCCTTTATTCTTTCATATTCTTCATTATTCATTTCTCTTTCTCTAACCCTCATTCTCTTTATTTTTTCTTCTTGCTACCACTTCTTTTCTGTTTCACTGCTTTTTCTATCACTTTTTCTCTTCTGATTTTATTCCATTTGTTTCTTGATTTTTTTTTCTGTTTTTTTGTTTGCTATTTTTATACACTGATTCATTCTTTCTTTCATCATTCTTTCTTGCATTCTGTCTTTTTTTCTTTCTTTCTTTCATGCATTCTGTATTTTTTCTTTCTTTTTTTTTTCATGCATTCTGTCTTTTTTTTTTTTTTCTTTCATGCATTCTGTCTTTTTTTTCTTTCTTTTCTGTCTTTTTTTCTTTCTTTCTTCTTGCATTCTGTCTTTTTTTTCTTTCTTTTCTTGCATTCTGTCTTTTTTTCTTTCTTTCTTTCTTTCATGCATTGTCTTTTTTTTTTCTTTCTTTCTTTCATGCATTGTCTTTTTTCTTTCTTTCTTTCTTTTCTTTCTTTCTTGTCTTTTTCTTTTTTTTCTTTTTTCTTTCATGCATTCTGTCTTTTTTTTTTTTTCTTTTTTCTTTCTTTCATGCATTCTGTCTTTTTTTTTTTTTTTTCTTTCTTTTTTCATGCATTCTGTCTTTTTTTTTTCTTTCTTTCTTTCATGCATTCTGTCTTTTTTTTCTTTCTTTCTTTCATGCATTCTGTCTTTCTTTCTTTTTTTTTTTTCTTTTTCTTTCTTGCATTCTGTCTTTTTTTTTCTTTCTTTCTCTCTTTCATGCATTCTGTCTTTTTTTCTTTTTTTTTCTTCTTTCTTTCATGCATTCTGTCTTTTTTTCTTTCTTTCTTTCTTTCATGCATTCTGTCTTTTTTCTTTCTTTCTTTCATGCATTCTGTCTTTTTCTTTCTTTCTTTCATGCATTCTGTCTTTTTTCTTTCTTTTTCTTTCATGCATTCTGTCTTTTTTTCTTTCTTTCTTTCTTTCATGCATTCTGTCTTTTTTCTTTCTTTCTTTCTTTCTTTCATGCATTCTGTCTTTTTTCTTTCTTTCTTTCTTTCTTTTTTCTTTCTTTCTTTCTCTCTTTCATTCTGTCTTTTTTCTTTTTTTCTTTCTTTCTTTCTTTCATGCATTCTGTCTTTTTTCTTTCTTTCTTTCTTTCATGCATTCTGTCTTTTTTCTTTCTTTCTTTCATGCATTCTGTCTTTTTTCTTTCTTTCTTTCTTTCATGCATTCTGTCTTTTTCCTTCTTTCTTTCTTTCTTTCATGCATTCTGTCTTTTTTCTTTCTTTTTTCTTGCATTCTGTCTTTTTTCTTTTTTCTTTTTTTTTTTTCTTTTCTTTCATGCATTCTGTCTTTTTTTTCTTTCTTTCTTTCTTTCTTTCATTTTTCTGTCTTTTTTCTTTTTTCTTTTCTTTTCTTTTTTTTCTTTCTTTCATGCATTCTGTCTTTTTTTTTCTTTCTTTTCATTCTGTCTTTTTTTCTTTCTTTTTCTTTGTCTTTTTTTCTTTCTTTCTTTTTCATGCATTCTGTCTTTTTTCTTTCTTTCTTTCTTTCATGCATTCTGTCTTTTTCTTTTTTTTTTTTTTCTGTTTTTTTTTTCTTTTTCATTTCTGTCTTTTTTTTCTTTCTTTCTTTCTTTCATGCATTCTGTCTTTTTTCTTTTTTTCTTCTGTCTTTTTTTTTTCTTTTCTTTTCATTCTGTCTTCTGTCTTTTTTTCTTTCTTTCTTTCTTTCATGCATTCTGTCTTTTTCTTTTTTTTCTTTCTTTCTTTCTTTCATACATTCTGTCTTTTTTCTTTCTTTCTTTTTTCATGCATTCTGTCTTTTTTCTTTCTTTTCTTTCTTTCATGCATTCTGTCTTTTTTTTCTTTCTTTTCTTTCTTGCATTCTGTCTTTTTTTCTTTTTTCATTTCTTTTTTTTTTTTCTCTTTTTTTTTTTCTTTCATGCATTCTGTCTTTTTTCTTTCTTTCTTTCTTTCTTTCATGCATTCTGTCTTTTTTCTTTCTTTCTTTCTTTCTTTCTTTCTTTCTTTCATGCATTCTGTCTTTTTTCTTTCTTTCTTTCATGCATTCTGTCTTTTTTCTTTCTTTCTTTCTTTCTTCTGTCTTTTTTCTTTCTTTTTTGCATTCTGTCTTTTTTTCTTTCTTTTCTTTCTTTCTGTCTTTTTCTTTCTTTCTTGCATTCTGTCTTTTTCTTTCTTTCTTTTTCTTTTTTTCTTTCTTTCTTGCATTCTGTCTTTTTTCTTTTCTTTTCTTTCTTTCATGCATTCTGTCTTTTTTTTTTTTCTTTCTTTCTGTCTTTTTTTTTCTTTCTTTCTTTCTTTTTGCATTCTTTCTTTTTTTTCTTCTTTCTTTCTTTCTTTCATGCATTCTGTCTTTTTTCTTTCTTTTTCTTTCTTTTTCTTTCATGCATTCTGTCTTTTTTTTCTTTCTTTCTTTTTCTGTCTTTTTCTTTCTTTCTTGCATTCTGTCTTTTCTTTCTTTCTTTCTTTTTTTTTTTTCTTTCTTTGCATTCTGTATTTTTTCTTTCTTTCTTTCTTTCATGCATTCTGTCTTTTTTCTTTCTTTCTTTCTTGCATTCTGTCTTTTTTCTTTTTTTCTTGCATTCTGTCTTTTTTCTTTTTTTCTTGCATTCTGTCTTTTTTTTTTCTTTCTTACATTCTGTCTTTTTTCTTTCTTTCTTGCATTCTGTCTTTTTTCTTTCTTTCTTGCATTCTGTCTTTTTTCTTTCTTTCTTTCTTTCTTTCTTTCTTTCATGCATTCTGTCTTTTTTCTTTCTTTCTTTCTTGCATTCTGTCTTTTTTCTTTCTTTCTTTCTTTCATGCATTCTGTCTTTTTTCTTTCTTTCTTTCTTTCTTTATTGCATTCTGTCTTTTTCTTTCTTTTCTTTTCTTTCATGCATTCTGTTTTTTTCTTTCTTTCTTTCTTTCATTCTTTCATTTTTTTTTTTTTTTTCTTTTCTTTCTTTCATGCATTCTGTCTTTTTTTTTTTTTTTCTTTCTTTCTTTCTTGCATTCTGTCTTTTTTTTCTTTTTTCTTTCTGTCTTTTTTTTTCTTTCTTTCATGCATTCTGTCTTTTTTTCTTTTCTTTCTTTTCATGCATTCTGTCTTTTTTTTTTTTCTTTCTTTTTTTCTTTTCTTGCATTCTGTCTTTTTTCTTTCTTTCTTGCATTCTGTATTTTTTCTTTCTTTCTTTCTTTCATGCATTCTGTCTTTTTTCTTTCTTTCTTTCTTGCATTCTGTCTTTTTTCTTTCTTTCTTGCATTCTGTCTTTTTTCTTTCTTTCATGCATTCTGTCTTTTTTTTCTTTCTTTTCTTTCTTGCATTCTGTCTTTTTTTTTCTTTTTTTTTCTTTCTTTTTTCTTTCTTTCATGCATTCTGTCTTTTTTCTTTCTTTCTTTCATGCATTCTGTCTTTTTTTTTCTTTCTTTCATTCATTCATTCATTCATTCATTCAATTCCCCTGAGCTTACCTGACTTTCTCAAACCATAATCCTCCACCTACCCTCTCTCAAACTTACTGTTTTCTCCAAAGTATACTTCTGCCCTATTCCCCTCAGAGTCCTCCTCGATTTACCTATTCTATCAATTATTAAAAAAAAACACTTCTCTCTCCTCATCCTTAGACCTCAACTACTGCTTCACTCTGTCTTTCTGCTCATATTTTTGTACTACTTTTTCATATATTATATTTTTTATATATCCTTTTTCTTTCATAATAGAAAGCTTAATTCCCCAAAATAGAACTAAAAATGAATAAAAGGGAATCTTTTAACCTCTTCCCCCCTGTTCTTTCCTCTTTATTCTCCTCAGCCTGCTACTCTTATTCCCTCCCATTATTTGTGTCCTGTTATGACTAATGGGAAGCAGGCATTATATTATTGTCCAAGTTTGAATTGTTTTACTGGTTTTTTTCTTTCTACTTACAATTCTGCATATTTTTTACCTTTTTTTATTTTTAAGGCAAAAAAAAATATGATCTTTATATTTTTCTTCCTTTTCCTTATCCTCAGAATATAATTGTACTTTGCTTTTATGTAAATTTTTGTTAATTTTTCTTTTTTCCATTATTCTAAATAGTCTTCCCATTTTTGTAAATTATTGCTTTTTCTTTTCCCTTCCCATAATTCCTCTGATATTTTCTTAACTTCTTTTTTTATTTCTTCCTATTCTTCATTGGCTATTTGACTTTCATTCCCCTTCTCTTTTTTGTTGCATCATTTCTTTTTCACTCTTTTTCTTTTTTCCAGTATTATGCAAATACATTTTAGATTTTTTATTTCTTTGATTTTTTTTTCCTTTTTTTTTTTTGTATTTCTGAATGGCAAAAGATTTGTCCATTTTTGTCAGAATAAATTTGCTTTGGAAAATCCAGAAAATAAAATCAAAAATGTAAAATGAACCTGGAAAACGTTAAAAAAAAAGAAAAAAAGAGAAGCTAACGTTTTCTTTAATTTTTGGATCTGAAATGTTCTTCCAATATTTTTCAATTTTTTTCTTTTTTTTTCTTCTAATTTCAATCTTTTCTTTTTTTTCTTTTCATGATTTGAATTTTTTCTTTCTTTCTTTTTCTCTTTCTTTATATTTCATTCTTTTCATGCTTTACTATTTTTTTTCTTTTTCTTTCATTTACCTTTTTCATTTTCCTTTCCTTCTTTTCTTTTTTCATTTATTTTTACATTTTCCATTTTCAGTTTTCTTTCTTTTTTTTCATGATTTTTCAATTCTTTCTTTACCTTTTCTTTTTTTTCTTTCTTTATTTTTTCATTTCATTTTCAGTCTTTTTTTTATGCTTTTTTATTTTTACTTTTTTCTTTCTTTTTTTTTTTCTTTCTTTATTTTCACCTTTTCATTTTTCTTCTTTCTTTCATTTACCTTTTTCATTTTCATTTATTTTTTTCACATTTTCCATTTCAGTCTTTCTTTTTATGATTTCAATTCTTTCTTTCTTTCTTTTTCTCTTTCTTTATATTTCATTCTTTTCATGCTTTACTATTTTTCTTCTTTCTTTCATTTACCTTTTCATTTTCCTTCCTTCTTTCTTTCATTTATTTATCCATTTCAGTCTTTCTTTTTATGATTTCAATTTTTTCTTTTTATCCTGATTTTGTCAGTCATTTTCCAATCAGACAACAAATTCTCATTGCTGCATTTACTATTCCAGCTGCATTGATATTATCCCAAATATTTCGTTTTCTGTTTTCAATTTGCCATGCCAAAATTTAAAAATTCAGTTTCTTCTGCTTTATTATTTAAAAAAGAATTCATTATTATTATTATTATTATTAACTTTTGGTATTATCAATATTTGTGCTAAGCTCAGCAACAGTAATACAGACTAGTAAAATAATAAATTCACATTGATTTCTCTTGGTTAAAGCTCATGACAATAAATTAACATTGGTAAAACAAAAACTTGTATTTCAAAATAAATCAAAACCTCACACCTTAGTATCAACCTTATGTTTATAAAATACCCGAATAAAATAAACATTAATATCAATTTTATTTTGAAAAATTAGGTTGGAAAATAAATAAGCGTTAACCTACTGGATTGGTGAGAAGCCTATTACCAAAAAGAAAGAAATACTATTACTTAAAATTCAAAGCAAAAGTGCCCATTATCATTCTTCAGGCTTTATTTGGCTTCTTTCTTTTTTTTATAATTCTTTTGCTATGGGTATTTTTATTGAATTTAGAAATAGGTAATTGGCTTATTGTTCAATCCTCTACTTCCTTTAATGAGCCAAGTTATATGCTTGTGTGTGGTTGTATGAGATTTTACAGGAGAGCAGGTCTGATTTTGAGGTTGATTCCTTTCCCAAGGGCATCAGAATCAGAACTTTTAATTAATGCAGCAAAGGCAAGTTTTTAAACAGTGACAACATCTGCAAAAAATGCAAAAAAAAAAAAAAATACACAACAAAACCTGAACTGATTTTCAAATGAAAGGAGTGTTCCCAACACGGATCTTACAATACGACATTGTCAGGATAAAATATATATATAAATATAAAATATGACACTTTAAGTTAATCAACATGAATTTTTATATTAATGCATATATTGCTAAAGGTCATTAATTAACATTTTCACTGCATTATCTGTTAAGCACCAAATGACATTAATTATATGTTTCCCTTTTTTGACAATTACACTTTGTTTACATTTTGTCGTCTATGCACTGCTGTGACCAATGCCGGATCTATAGTAATGCTTTTTGGATTTCTGGGAAATCCTGACTATTCCATTCTTGACCACTGTGAAAGAAAGAAAAATATTGGTGCTGAAGATGTTGTTAGCATGATTGTATTTAAACAAACTGTTGTAATGGAATGTCCCACACTCCCTATTGCCTATGTGGACTGATGGACTATATCAGTAGATATATATAGTAAGCACAGGATATACCTGGCAGACTTGATTCGGCAATTGGAGATTCGTCTCCAGCTAAACTAGTCAAACTCTCTGTCTTCAGGTAGAGAGGAACCCAGACAAGGCTATGCTGAAGGGCAGAGTCTCATCTGGGGTGGTAGACAGCTACCTGACCCCATGTATACAGGGTCTATGGGGAATTTTTGCTTAAGCCCATGGGCTTGGTTTTAACCCCGCATTAAAAACGGCCTTGTGCCACATCCTGCCTCGCAGGGAGGTGAGGTAAATAACCTTGCTTCAGGAATTATTAGCCTGCTAACCGATTCTCTGTCTTTTAGTAGTGTATTCTCTTTTACAATAAACCTCTCTTTCTTTCATCTATGCCCATATTGTTGTTCCTTTCATTTGAGTACCACTTTTGTCTGTTTATAACCTTTTTAAGGATACAGCACTGTTGAAAAAAGGAAGGGGCTATTTTGCCAGTCCCAGCAAAATAGACAAACATTCTTTTACCGGTCTCAGTAAAATAGACCTCTCAGGCTATTTTGCTTGTAAATGTTTTTATTACTATGGAGGCAGGTAATGTTAAAAATAACAACACACAGATTTAACACAGAAGTTTATTTATTTCCACCATCAATTTTTAAGACAATTTAAAATCTTTCCTGCCATCAATTGTTAAAACAAGTTAAAATCATTTATTCATCATAAATTATTAAAAAAGAATATAGAAATCTCTGAATATTTTAAGTACTTCAAGCATAACAGTCTCTGCAAATCCAAAAATTGCCCTTGGGCATGATTCTCTTGCCAATAGTCATCAGGTGCACCCACTGAAGGCAACCATCACAGGCCACAGAATCCATTTTGTTCAAGTGCTGCCTACATAGCTCATACAACCACTGGGCTGATGATCCCAAGGTTTCATAAACATGACAGTGAAAATAAATTAACTTCTGTGTTAAATCTGTATGTTGTTAACATTAACATTTAACATTACCTGCCTTCATAATAATAAAAATATTTACCAGCAAAATAGCCTGGGGGCTTATTTTACTGAGACCAGTAAAATAAGCTTAAAAGCATGTTTATCTATTTTACTGGGACCAGCAAAATAGCCTACTAAAAAAAAATGCATTGTTGATTTTAGTTCTTTTTCATATAAAATGTACTAAATTTACTGTAAACTTTTCTCTAGTTATCTCAAACATCGATGGCGTGTTAAATAGTCTTGTTTCTAGTGAATAAATTAGGAAGATAAGTTGTAATGTGTGCTTTTGAACAAATTTGTTAGTAGCAAGTTTGATAGACTTGACAAAGTAAAACTAGCAACCGCTATCAAAAACACCACCAATCAGTTGTTAATTGGGGCAAGGAATGGCTTGTAAATTTTAACACCTCCAAAACAAAACTGCTTTTATTTAACTATCACAGAGAACCTTTTCTTTTTGCTAATCTCCAAAAGAGCAACTCTACAATTTTTTGGGCTCATATTTTCCACTAGTGGAATGATTATATTGACCTAATTGTTAGGTCCACTACTAGTAAACTTGGTTTGTTGTCTCATGCTTTTTGTTAGAATTCTTTTTGCACATTTATAAATATCATTCAGCTGTGCATTGAATATTGCTGCCATATCTGGCCTAGTGCTCTTACTATATATCTGAAGGTTCTTGACAAAATCCAAAGAAAGGTCTCTAACCTAATCAATCCTAACCTGGCATTTCAACATCTTTCTTACTGCCATGACACAGACTTTTCTACAAATATTTTCATGGCAATTGTTCTGATGAGCTTTCTTCCTTGGTGACTTGACTGTATGAATTTAAACGTTCTACTCGATTGGAAATTAGGTCTCACAGTTTTACTGTTGAACTAGCTAGATGCTGGTAGAACTCTCTTCTGATTTCTTGCTTCCCTGTCACCTACAATCTTCAAAAATTTAAATGTAACACCAAATGCCATATACTTTCTTCCTGAATTCTGTTCTTTTATTGTCCCATCCTCTCACTAAAGTCTTTTCATTCTTTTTCACTCTCACTAATCCCTTGAATCTCTGTGGAATTATTGCCTTCCTTGAGCTGAAATGATTAAAAAGAAAAGAAAAAAAAAGATCACTGATTGGACAATCATGCAATTTAAAATAATGATGATTGGCAGATTTTAAAAGAAAATACAGGTACTTACATTTTACTTACTCCTTTAAATACAGCAGCCTATTTGTAGAATTTTTGAAGGAATTTCTGAATCTAATATTTCTATTTCTTAAATATTCTCAGTTACAGATTTACATGTAGGAAAAAGGTGATTATAATTTAAACCACCTGACAGGGTAATAATTTATTTGATTACAACTGTACAATAATTAACATTAGCCAAGCCAATAGAAATGCTATGGGTGCTGATAACTAAAAATATCTATTAGTTCATGCCCTTATTTTTTGCCAGTATCTTCTCAATCCTCCCTTATCCCTCCCAATCTTCATTGCCTGTCCATATTTTTATCTAAATGTTATATACAATCATAGATTAGTTTTAGATGCAAAATAGGAATAAAAAATTCACAAATATTTTCTTTTATCATTTTTTTCTTCTGTATCTCCAGAAAGAATTTTAATTTATTTAAAATTTTATAGTCTATTTTTTATGTCATTCTCTCATGTCCAGTCCACAAGCTTGTTTTTTTTTTCTTTTTCTCTCTCTCTCTTTCTTTTGTTGTCATCTCTTTTTCCTGTTTTATATTTTGTAAAGTAGTATAATGTAGTGGTCAATACTTGAGTAGATTGACATGAAGAACCTTCATATTCTTGCCTAAGGGAAACTATTTATAATCTCCACTCTTCACTACTACTACTACTACTACTACTACGACACTATATATTTATTTTTTTTCTTTCTCCTGGTTTCTTTTCATCTTTATCTACCTTTCCTCTTATACATCAACATTTTCCTACTCGTTTTTCGTACCTGATTTTCCCAATTCTTTTCAGTGTAATTTTATTATATAGGTTTTCTTGGTCAGAAGGTGTAACTATTTCCAGCACAATGACCAGGGATTGTGCAAATACTACACTCTGATTTTAGATACAAATCCATAATCAGAGTCTGTCTATATTTCTGAGATGAGGTATTATGTACACTATTTACATTATTCGGACTATTGTCCTCATTTTTGTCGCCATATTTGTCACAACGTTTCGACCGTTGTACGCTCCGGCCTTTCTTCAGGTGGTTGGAATTTCGAACTGAACCCTTTATTTCGATCGCTGGAGTAGACTGTTCTAGTTCCACGTGCCATGTTTGATGGATGTCAGTTATCAGTTATCTCCTGCTAATTTTCCCTCTGAAAGTTCTCCACTGCCTTAACCAGGAATTGAACTCACCTTCTTTGGGTCTGTCACTGGATCTAACCAACGCCTTTATCCACTGTGCCATGTGTCCTCAAGGAGATAACTGATAACTGACATCCATCAAACATGGCACGTGGAACTAGAACAGTCTACCCCAGCGATCGAAATAAAGGGTTCAGTTCGAAATTCCAACCACCTGAAGAAGGCCGGAGCGTACAATGGTCGAAATGTTGTGACAAATATGGCGACAAAGATGAGGACAATAGTCCGACTAATGTAAATACTGTAAATACATAATCATTGTATATACAAAAAAAAAAGAAGCAAAAATCTGAATAATACTATACATTTGTAACTCATTGTAATTTGTGTATTCATTACTATCTACACTCTCTTTGATATTAGTCAAAACATGTAACATTAGAACCCAAAACAGTCAACACAGGTGACAAGAAGTGAGAAGATGAAGACAATATGCAAACTGGTCACAGCCTGTATATATATTAGCTCTAGAATTAATATAGTTATCCATTGCCTCTGACAGAGAAGTATATAATCCTCAAGATTAAGTCTGGTTCCTCAGCCTTTTTGCAGTTTTGTCTCTTCTAATTTGTGGCATGAACTTACCCTTATATAACGTAAGCTTTGGAACAAACTTTTGTCCATGTATTGAATATTGTTGCTACATCTAGTCATGCTGTTTCAACTCCTAGAACTTTTTGCAATGCCCTGATGCATATTGAAATCTTCACAGTATTTAGTATTGTTGAAAATATTGCTAACATTTTTGTTGAGATTTACAAACTCTACATTTTGTTCAATTTGGCAACCCAATCAATGAAATTTGAATAAGCTGATTTATTCGGAAAAATACTTTGACAAAAACCCTACTTCATGGTTTAATAATTTCTTAAATTTAATTTTATAGGACTTCATGGTAAACAATATTTTGAAAAAAATTTCTTTTTTTCCTTTTTAACAGCAAAGAATAAATTCTTAGAGTTTCTTACTTTTGAGCATGCAGCATATAACTGGCCATATGTAAATATTTTCTCTGGAGCCAAATCCCAACTTTTTGAAGTATTTGGCTTTGTTATTTGTTTATCATTCTTGCAAACACAATGCAAACTGAAAACTGGATTCTTGTATATATAAAAACTTAAAGAAAATACATTAAAAAATATTGCATTTTTATTAAATAAGTATTTGTTATTTTAATCATTAAATTGTTTTTAAAACAGTGCGAGTATTTTGCATGTTAAATAATAAAATTTCATTTTTCTAAAAAAAAATGAATGAAAATTTAATGTACTAAGCTATGCACCCTAGTAAAACCAATTGTACTTTGTACCAACTGACCTGTTTGTACTTCTCCCCAAAATTTGGTTTTGATTGGTTAATCAAAGATAGATGTATTCAGAGATTCTTAATAAAATACAAAGAAACTGCAATGTTATTGGTCCTGACCTGGCATCTGAATTTCAGTCATTTTCCCACTGCCATAATATAGCTTCTCTGTGTCTTTTCTTTAAATATTTTCATGGTAATTGTTCTGATGAGCTTTCCTCTTTGGTACCTAGACTTTATGAATTTAAGTATAGTACTAGTTTAATGATTGGCTACTTCAATAATTTCAAAAGTAAGGTTTCTTACAGGAACATTTTATAGTTTATGAAATAGTAATGGTGAAAAGAGTACATGCACAAAATAACTGACCAATTGATTTGCAATGCAAAAATAACATTTATTAAAACAAAATTAACAAAAGTAAAGTTTAAAACAGGAGTTTCTTTTATTAGATGCAAATTGTATGCACAATGAAATATTCATTAATATGTTATAGTGGGAACTTACTTTGTTGGTGTGTTTTATGTGAAACGTTTTGCAGCCTTTGTAGCTTCAGTGAGGAAAGTTCATGTCAGTAGTTTGAAAAAGGGAAAATCTAGAAAAAGGAAGTTTAGGTTTCACATGTTTTATATTCAAGAGCTGCTGCTGCTAAGTTTTATTTGCAGCTGCTACTGCTACTACCTTTAATGTCACTACAGTACCCACTTTCAAGTGAGATAGTTGTACAACAATCTCAAGAAAGAGATTTTTTATTATGTAGAAACATAGTTTCTTCGGCCATCTAATATGACAACTGCTCTTTGGAGTTCTAGATATTTCTAGACATTTTCTAAATGTGCCAGTTTTAGATGGTTAATGGAAATATTCTCTTGTCTGTTATTAATCACAATTGCAAAATGTTTCTCTGTATGTTTTAGAATCTTGTAAGGACCTCTGTAAACTGGTTGTAAGGGATGTTTGGTTGCATTTTTTGAGTGATTCTGGCATATATATTACATGGGTTGATTGTCTAGGTGATGGGGATGTTACTTGGGACATCTTCAATCTCAACATATTTACAAATGAAGCAGGATACAAGAGTCGTTCCTTTAGTTTGATTAACTCTCCTAACAGACGTAAGGTTGTGCCATATACAAGTTCAGCTGCAGTAGTCTGTGAATCAGATTTTACAGCTGTTCTTAGCCCTAAAATTACTAATGGAATATTCTGAAGCCAAGAAGTGTTGTCTTCAGGGTTTCCTTCAGAGAACAATGAAAGTGATGTTAGCTTCAGGATGGTAAACAGTTGTACAAATTCTGGTTGTACCAATCTGGTCAGTTAGAGAAGTGAAGAGTGAGGATTCAAATTGTGTTCCTCTATCAGTGGTGATGGTCATGGAAACACCAAATCTACTGACTCAACCACTTATAAAGCTCTGTGCAACTGATTTTGCACTGATATCAGTAGGGGGAATTACTTCAAGTCAGCAGATGAATCGATCAATGCAAGTGAGGAGATAGCAATATTCATGACAGGGACAGAATGGTCTGGTGATGTCTATATGGACATTGTCAAATCGAGTATCAGGAACAGAAAAAGTGTATGAGCTGATTTAGTGTGTCTTACTATTTTGGCTTTTTGGCACGGAACGTAATAATGTGTCCAATCCCTCCTATCCCTGTGGATTCTGGGCCAGATATAATTTTACTAACTAGTCTGCAGGTCCCTTTTATACCTGGGTGTGATATTGAGTATAGAGTGTCAAATAATTTTCTACAGAGAGTTTTCGGAATAAAAGGTTGTAAATTTCCTGTAGAAATTTTGTACCAAATGGAATGTTTCTTGTGGAATATATATTTCCTTCGTTTGTAATGAAGAGATTGTAGATTTTCATCATCTTTTTGGGAAGTTGCAATAGCTTTACAATCAATGATTGGAGTTAATTGTAGAAATATTCCTGGACAGTGTGTCTGCTAGAAAAATGTTTGCAGAGCTTTTGATATGCTGAATATCACTTGTAAATTGGCTGATGAAACTGAGGTACCTAAGTTCCCGAGGAGAATAGTTATCTGATTTCATTTTAATTGCTCCAATTAAAAGTTTATGGTTTGTCCTCCAACAAATGTCAGAATTGTTGGATGGCACAGTACACTGCCATTAACTCTCGTCTGAAAGTGCTGTACCGAGTAGCAATTTCTGATAATTTTGTTGAGAAGAAAGACTATTCATCTGACTCATGTTGTTGCAAGACTGCTACAATGTTAAAACTTGAGGTATCGACTGCCAAGGATAATTCTGCTTCATGATTGGGAAAGGTGAGGTAACTAACATTGACCAACTTTTCCTTTGCTAAATTACAGGCTGACAACTCTTCTTCAGAAAGATTTATTTTTCTTTTATACTTGAGAAACATTGGTCAATAGGGAAACTATTTTCATTAAATTGGGGATAAATTTTCTATAAAAATTCACCATGCCAAGGAATTGGCTTAAATCTTTTAAAGTTTTAGGAACCAGTAGACAACGAATAGCTTCGGTTCATTCAGGTAAAGGTTTTGATACCATTTTCATTAATCTTATGAACTAAAAAGTCAACTTCAGACAATCCAAATTTATGTAACTGGATTCACTACAACACCATATTTTCAAAATCTTTCAAGAACATCTTGTAAATAACATTTATATTCTTCTGGGGAAGAGCTGGCAATAAGCACATCATTGGTGTAACAGAAAACTGAATCTAGTTCTTGAAGAACTTGGTTTGAAATGATTTGGCTGCATTCCATAGACCAAATGGTAAATGTAAAAATGGCATTGTAATGGTTTTCTTATTTATGTCAGAGTACTCTTCAGATATCTGATGGTAGGCTCAGATGAGATCAAGTTTTAAAGAGATTTTAGTTCCATATAGTTGGTTGAACCTTTTGAGGACCTATCAGGCAGGAAAAGTAATCATATTCAGTTTGCTGTAATCACCACAAGGTCTCCATGAGGATGACTTCTGTTTGGTACCATGTGTAGAGGTGAAGACCACTTGCTTTTTGAAGGGCAAATTACACTCTGAGGTTTGCTAAGTGCTGGAATTCCTGTTTGGCAATCTTGGGTTTATTAGAGAGAAGTTGACAAGGTTGTGAGAAGACAGGTGGACCATTTGTTTCAATGTCATCTTTTCTCTTGTAGTAGTAACAGATATCATGCCTTCCTTTTGACTTGCTCCTGTATCATTGTCTGCTTCTTGATGCTGGTGTCTTTGCAATTGTTGAATTTTTTAGTCAAATCACCTATTTGCCTTTTCAACAATTTATTTTCTTCCTGTGTTTGGGTGATGTCATCATTGAGAGTTATTGTCCTCTAGGAAGAGGACAATAACTGGAACTAGATTGTCTCAGTTCATGCCTTCCATCAATTTATCAGCCATAACACACAGATTATTCATGAGTATATTGTCTCCTATTTCCATTAAGGATACCTGCACCATTTTTAGCAGCTTTCCTATAAATATGTGTTGTAAAACATTATTATCCAACAGAGTCTGTAAATGACCCAGAAGTTGAGATGCTTTAGTTTCAATAATTGTTGCAGCCTCTTCCTCTCAGATAGTGAAGTTTGGAGTATTAACTCCTCTTTTAATTTGTCATAGATGTTGGTTTCTGGTAGATTTAACAGGAGATCCTATAGACACATGGCTGTTTCTTGAGGTAATGCAGAAACTACGCAAGCAAATTTTTGTTTTTGTGATTAAATATTTATCACCAGAAAAAAAGCTTCCAAGCAGATAAAAAAAACAGTTCAGGGTCATTGTTAGAAAATTCAGGTACGTTTTCAGAGGCAGTGGCTAATTTGGATTCCTCCATTTTTTTTTTCTTTTTGTGTGTAAGTTTGATTTTTGTTTTTATAATTTTTTTTAACAATTTTATGAGTTTTGTATAAATAAATGCACATGCATATGCAGTATCAAAAAGTTGTAGCATACCAATTTTTTTTATTTTTTATTCACCACTTACTGATATAGAATATTATTTTAGAAAAAATATTCTGCAAAAAATCCTCAATGGAAAACTATAAAACACGATAAGGAGATTTAGAATAGGGCAGATATGTTGATCATTTTGTAAAAATAAGTCTCTTTCTTTCCTTATTATTTATTAGTTTGATATAATTTGCTATTTACCTCAAATACTGCCTTTCTTAAAAATTAAATAATTTAGTAGGCTGCTCTGTGTGTTTGAATAGTAATTAGGTAAATAGAGTTGCTGAGGAAAAGAAAAAATGTTGAAGATGAAATGCAGTCATTTGGTTGGTCAGTGGCAGCAATATTCCTGCTATTTCAAGACTTTTTAAGAAGTTTTTAAGAAAAATATTTATAATATAATATTTATAATATATATATAATAATAATATATATAATATTTATTTTAACTGTTATTATGAGTTACTGTTAAATTTTGTAAAATGATTTATCATAAAATATTGTTAATTGAAAGTCCAGTCTAATGAAAGATTTTTTGCTTTTCTCCAAAAATTACTAAGAGAAAATCCTGTATGAAAAGATTTAAAAAATGAAATGCAAAGATATCTGTAGTTAGTGTAATACTTACAGAACGTAGCACAATTTTATTTATTTTAAAGAAAAATCCGTTTCAATTAAAACTTGTGAAACCTTACTAGTGTGAACTTTTAATACATTATTTTTTAAAGAAAAAATAACACGTTCTTTTTTAGCATAAAAGCTTTTTTGTCATGGTTACCAGTTTAGTGAATAGCTACTTCAATAATTAAAAGTCTAAGGTTTCTTATAGGAACATTTTATAGTACATGAAATAATGGTGAAAAAGAGTGCATTCACAGAATAACAGACCAATTGATTTGCAATGCAAAGATAACATTTATTAAAACAAAATTAACAAAGGTAAATTTAAAACAAGTTTCTTTTGTTACACATATATGCTCAATGAAATGTTCATTAATATGTTATAGTGGGAACTTACTTTGTTGGTGTGTTTTATGTGAAGTGTTTTGCAGCCCTTGTAGCTTCAGCATGGAAAGTTCATATCAGCAGTTTGAAAAAGGGAAAACTCAGAAAGAGGAAGTTACTTTACGGTTCACATGTTTTTATATTCAAGAGCTGCTGCTGCTAAGTTTTATTTGCAGCTGCTAATACATTTAATTTCATACTAGGTTAGTGGCAAGATCTTATTATTTTACAGTTGAAATGGCCAGCTGTAACCATAAATTCTATGCTGTTTCTTTTCTCACACTTCTCACTTGTGGAACTCTTCTAGTTTCCTGATTTCCGGTCAGTTTTGATCTTCAAAGCTGTTGTATTCTGGTACACTTGCATGACTTTTATTCTACCAATTGGTGTGTTTACTTACATTTACATCTTGGTCAGCTGATGAACTTTTCAGCTGACCCTTGTATGATTGTCATTTCTTATTTGGCTCATTCTCAGCAATGTGAGCCATACTGCATTCTCATCAACACATGGAATATAAATATTTGTTTGTTATTTTTTATGATTTATCAATCCTTTTTGGGTTATTTAAAGCTGAAAGATATTTTTGGTTTGTAAGAATAATTTTTTGTGAGGAAATATTGCATGAACAATTTTTGAGAATGATAATTTTTTTTTTTCAAACACAAGTCCTGCTGCACAACCTATAACTGGGGTGGAGAGTGATGGATTCCTAACTTACCCAAGATTATTTGTGCCTAAGTGAATGTAACAAACCTAACTGGAATTCAAACTCGGTTCTCTGAATTCTCATTCCAAGTTGCTATTCATTATACCACATGATAGAAGATTTTTTTTTTCTCACTAGATTACATTTAGGTTGAGATATTGAAAGTTGTTCTCGATCTAGCCATTATTTTTTTTTCTTTTTATATTCTCTTAATAAATCCATTTTGAATTGCCAGTGATTTTTTCTTTGTCAATCTAATTTTCATTGCTACAACATTCTTCATGGATTAAAATTAAACTAAATTCCATGTCCCTTCAAGACACAGACAGTCATGACTTTCCACAGATTCTTTATCACTCTTTATTTGTGAATTACCGCATATTCTTGGGAAGGATTGGAGTGGTTTCCCGTTGCCATCTCTACAGTTAGAAATTTAAACTTTTCCTTCTATTACACCAGAAAGCCCAATCTACAGTTCTATTAAACATTGTTAGCTGATGGGGGAGGGACAGATTCAAGCCTTTCCCAAAGACATTTGTGCAAAAATGAACATGACAGATTCAAGCCTTTCCAAAAGAGATTTGGGCAAAAGTGAACACAACAGACTAGCCTGGAATTTGTACTTGGTTTGCTGCTTCAACTTACTCTACTGATATCCCTTAATGAGCACAATCCATAAAAAGATTCTAATAATTAAATTTTAAAATAAAAAGCACAATCCATAAAAGATGGATTTCATTTTTTTATTAAAAAATATTCAAAAATAGTTTTAGTTTTCAACATCCATGGAATTTCCATGCATCCAGATAGATATTACTATCATCATTATGATTATGATGGTGATGACTATTATTATTAGTAGTAGTAGTCATAGTATGGTGATGCCCATTAATTCTTTTTCTACTTTGAGGCAACATCCAGTGATAAAATTTAGTTATTAGAATCATCTGCATCCTGCAGTGATAGTCATATTTTACAATACATTTTTATTTAGTATTATGATGATGATGACAAACATTATTATTGTTATTATTATTATGACTATTATTTATTTTCTACTGTGAGGCAACATCCAGTGATAAAATTTAATTATTTGAATCATCTACATCCTGATGTGAAAGTCATATTTTATAATAAATTTTTATTTATATCTTTTGTGTAATTTTTTTATATTTCCCAAATTTTGCTTCTAAATTCCAACCAAAGTTTATTGAAATAAGATCACCCAACATGTTTTAACTTACCTTATCTTGTCATGGCGACCATGACTGCCAATGGTGATAAGGAATTTGGCTGTTTCGTATTGATTTTTTGCCTGCTTTTGGCAGCCATCTTACTCCACTGCAAGGTTTTTTCTTAGCTGGTCTACAATTTTGTATCTATCTGCCACAAATGTGCATGTCTTCATAAAGAAAGCTCTGTACAACGCATACCCGAGATGACGTCTTTCTCCTTCATTCTCCCTGTCACTGTTTAGTGTTGGACACAACAGAGAGACGAATAAATATTGATCTTTTCTTGCATAATTGCTTTTGCCTTACCTACATGGATATGACCCTCACTTGTGGGATTGGTTTATTGGTAAAGCAAGGGACAGGTGATTGAAAGAGCTGAGGTTTTATTCTCAATTGGTAGAAATTATTATAATAATTTATTTAGAAAAAAATAAAGATGTTTCTTAATAAGCAAATTTTATTGTGCGCATGTAATTTACAACTGAAAAATTGACAGTGCAAAAAAAGTCTCTGGCAAAATAATTAATAGTTCTTGTAGTTCTGTTAAGATTGAAAAAGTAAAAAAATTTGTTTCTTTTTTATTATATTTTGTCTTTACAATTATTGAGAAAATGAAAAGTAAAAAGGGTTGTGCGTGTATGTGAAAATTGCCAATGACTGCTTAGCAAATATATATGAATTGAAATTTTTATTATGAATATTTTTTTTTTAAGAATGATGACAAAATGATGGTCAGTTCTTCTTTAGTTTATTCTCAGAAGTCAGAATGTAAAAAGGGTTGTAAGTGTGTGCGTGAAAAATTGCCAATTATTGCTAAGCAAACATAAATGAATGAAAATTTTTTTAAGAAGACTTTTTTTTAAGAATGATGATGATAGTCAATTCTTGTTTTTTTTTTTTTCTTAGCAATGTGAGCGACACAAGTGATATCATTCTACTCAGCGCCTGTGATATAAAAATAATTATTTCCTCAGTAGATTGCAGCTTATGGCCACATCAAATTGAAACACCAGTTCCCGTAAGATCACCAAAGTTAAGCAATTAGTATTAGTATTTCCCAAAGAAGATTCTTACTATCTAAAAATATTTTCTGGCTTTAAATAGCCTGCAAAGGGTTGATAAGCCATAAAAGAACATAAATTCTTCTTCTATCTGATGGATGTCGCAGTATGAAATGCTTATATCCTATATTAAAATAAAAAAAGTTGTCTGAGAATGAAATTTTTTTCCAAAAATGATTAGCAGAAAGGGGTTAAAATCAAAACATATTCTTTGGATTGTAAAAATAATTTGTTTTTTTTGGGGGGGGGGGTGGCGGTGTGATTGAATATAATGCCTTTTTGGAGTAGAGATAACAATAGTTTTCCAGATACATGTTAAACTATTCAACCCATAGCTGGGGGGGGAGAAAAGATGAATTTATATCTTTTGCAAGGGCATTTGTATAGCTGAATGTAACAAACTCTACAATTGGAATTTGGCTTTCTATTCCAAACCGCTATGGTATATAGAGATGAAGGTTGGTCTAATACATAAGTAGAGGCCAGATTTACTGTCTATAGTACCATTTTATTGTTGACTCCATTTGGTTACAGTGGTTAAAGTGGGTGACTATCATCTTAGTTCTTGTGTGATTTGAGAGTTCATACAGGGTCGTTGTGTTTTTGGTTGCCAGAAATTAATTTTTTGAATTCATCATTCTTCTTTTTCTATTGAGTTTTATGTTGGGTCAAACTCAACATTTGATGAATCTCCAACCCGTGCATCTCAAACTGCTACATCAAACACATTTCCCACTTCTTCTGCTCTTTATGTTTTTTATTCTTTTTATTGGGCCTGACATATCCATGTTTTCCATTTTATTTTTGGTGGGACATGTTGTCATTGGTTGATTTATTTTTATGATGTTCACTGACCCACATAAGCTATGTCCAGGTTCTGTCAGTTACCGAGGAGAGGAACAATAGAAGGAAGGAAAAGAAATATGTGTAACAGAAATAAGAGAGAGAGAGTTTTCTTTGTCCTTTCTTAGTGAAAAGGAAAGTGTATATTTCCATATGGTGTTACTACTACCTAATCCTACTACATCTATTAAACCATCCACACGGACTCCAAGAAAAGAGAAAAACAATTATTAAAATATTGGTCAACTTCTTTTTCCTTAAGTTCTCATAGAACCCATTTTTGCAGTTTTAGGTTTTTTTAGAAGGTTTGTAAGTGATATATTACAGTTGTCAGATTCACCTTTAATTTTTTCTTCAAGTTTATTTGTCAATTGTACTGAATCTTTCTTCAAAAGCCCTTCAAATTCATCAGTTTTTCAGAGAATTTCCTTGTCTTGAAATCTTAAATTTCTTTTTAAACCATAGACCATTTGCAACATATGCTTAAACATATTACATCATTACTATCAGTTATGTTTAATTAGTAACTACTAAATATTTATGGAGTATGGATCAGTTATAATAAATTTAGTACAGTTGATATGGAAATTGAACATAGAATAGTCTATGCTAGGAGTCGTTTCATCCAACACTATGAGTTGCTACAAAACACTAACATAAAAAACCCAAATCATGATCTTGAATAAACTCGTCAAATCAAGTCTTTCACATGGATATCATGCATAGTGGCAAATTTGTGCAAAAATAACGAAATACAAACACTTTCTCAGATAAATGTTTAAAAATGGCTTTGAGCAGATGCAGCCTGTAGATTGTAGCAGGGACCATTCTTCTTTGAATTTTGTGAACTAGCACTACAAAATCACAAACAAAGAACAGTTCCAAATAATAGAAGCCATATCACTTGAGGACTTTTAACAGCAGCAAAAAACTAAAATGCATAGTACAGGGTGCGATGGATAAATTGCCGTCTAAGTTACTCAAAAAGGAAAATAACACTGACATCTCATTTTAACAAATATATTTACCATAATTACACAATTACATCTTGAAATACTAAAGAGTAAATATATCCAATAAAATCACTACTGGCTTCAACCAGGGCTTCCAGACGATTACGAAATCTCCTGCAACTCTTCTGGACAGTCTCCTTGATTAAATTGGTGAATACTACCATAATTCTTGCCTTCAGTTCATCATTGGTCTTACAAAGAGTTTCATTAGTCTCTCACTCAACTGAACCCCACACATAATAATCAAGGGGGTTGCAGTCTGGAGAGTTAGGTGGCATGATGTGCTCACAGAAATGACTGGGTCCTCTTGCTTGTGTAGTATGGGGCAGAGTCATAGGGTCTTCCAGTAGCCACTCTCTTGACTTAGGGTAGCACTGCCTCCTCAAGTCACCATGTTGAGTTTGAGGCCCTCACCAACAAATTTGGTAGTTCTTTTCTTATCAGAGTGAATTTTCCAAGCTGCCATACCTTTGTAATCACCATTAGACTCATCCAACTCTTTCTGAATCCTCTGCACTATCCTCAGATTGACATCCAAACATACTGAAATGTTCGTATTGGAGCTTCTGGTGAGAATGCCAAGCAGTACAGAATGCCATTTCCAAATTTCTGGCAGAGTGATTTGCATCACAGAGCTCTTTTTCTCAGAGATGGTGCCCAACTGACCCTACTATACTGTGCAGTTGACAAAAACAAACAATGTGCAAAATTAAAAATATAAAATGGTGAAAATTTGCCCATCGCACCCTGTACATGTAACTTCAAGAGAAAATAATGATAGAAAGCAATTATTAGATTTCATAAATTTGTTTGGTTTGGTTTAGTTTGTCTTGTTGCATATCAACCTCAATGGGTTATTTAATACCGACAAAATTTTTATTGCAGGTAATTTTTTTTTTTTTTTTTTTTTTTTAAATATATTTCTAGTAATATTTTTTCTTCAAAAAATCTATTTCTGTGAATATTTTTTTCACAAAAATGTATTGCTGGTAATAATTTTTTTAACAAAGTATTTCTGGTATTAAAACCTATTTTTCACTTTCATAGTGTTTTAACCCCAGTTTTGAGGTTAACTATTTGCCCATAGCTGGGACCCTAACAGGTGCTACCACACTGGGTCAGGCTGAACCTGGGAACACCAGCAATTAAGAGGTAGTTCCATGCTCCTCAAAACCTCCTGATCAGAGGCCTTGCTGTTGGATGTAGTTTATCATCTTACCCAGAATGCAAATGTCATCATAAATTTGTCATCTTACCCAGGATGCAAATCTCATCATAAATTTGTACTAAAAGGAACACTGGCTGCTTGGTTTAATGAATGCCAAATGTTTCTTTATATAATGAATGCCATTACCATTGCATCCACTCCACATTTTGATAGATGTCAAGAGAAAAGAGTTCAATATACATTTTCATGATATTTACTGAAATAACATTAAATTAAAGCAATAATTAAAAAAAGAACAAGTTAATTTATGTATGTTGAAATCAATTCATAAAGATGCAAGTACAGGAGGCAATAGATAAATTGTTGTCTAAATTACGCAAAAATGAAAAATAACACTGAGATCTCATTTTAACAGATATATTTACCATAATTGCACAAAAATATCTTGAAATACTAAGGAGTAAATTTATTCAATAAAATCGTCATTGGCTTCAACCATGGCCTTCAGATGATTTTAGAATCTCCTGCAACTCTTCTGGAAGATCTTCTTGTTTAAGTTGGTGAATAGTGCCATAATCCTTGCCTTCAGTTCATCTTTGGTCTTACAAAGAGTTTTTGTTGGTCTCTCACTCAACTGCGCCCCACACATAATAATCAAGGGGGTTGCAGTCTGGGAAGTTAGGTGGCCAGATGTTAGAGGTGATGTGGTCACAGCAATTGACTGACAGCCATGAATGTGTTCTCCTGTATTTGTGTGTAAGGAGTCAGTCTGAAAAGTTGAGATCTTTCGATTGTAAGGAAATAAATGTCACCATGGTCTTTTTAAGAGCTTGTTTTCTTCATACACACACATATATATATATATATATATATATATATATATATATATATATATATATACACACACACACACACACACAGAGAGGATGCGATGGATAAATTATCGTGTAAATTACACAAAAATGAAAATAATATTGTCATCTCATTTTAACAGATATATTTACCATAATTACACAAAAATAGTTTGAAATACTAAAGAGTAAATCTATCCAAAAAATCATCATTGGCTTCAACCACGAACACCAGATGACTTTGGAATCTCCCCCAACTCTTCTGAATGGTTTCCTTGTTTAAGTTGTTAAATACTGCCATAATCCTTACCTTCAGTTCATCTTTGCATTTAGTTCTGGAGTTTACAAATTTAAATGTCAGTGTGAAGTTGACTATATTTTAGGACCACTCAAGAAGAGAATTGTTTAGAATGTTCTCTTGTTTATTTGAAAGAGTTGACTAAATAATTTGAATAATGATTCTGGTCAGTATCTAGATAGGTGACTGCTTGGACATGTTGGTGGTTTAATCGATAATAAGTCAAAATTGTTCCAATTCCAGTTTGGTTCATTATATTCACTTACATAAAAATACCCTTATGAAAGGTATGAATCACCCTCTTTTTCCTCCAGCTATTGTTCAATAAATAATAATCGTATCACTAAAATTGTTATTACCTCTAAAAAAAAATAAAATAAAAAATTGCATACAAAATATTTAGATTTTGGCATCAAATAACCCATATATATGTTGATATGCTGCTAAACAAAAACAACCAACAATCTAATAACCTTCACTCCAGTTCACACCCCTGTTCAGTCTTTTGAACAGGCTTATCTCTTCTTCCTTGTTTAGGATTGGGCTTTTGTTTCCTTCTAAAATCTATTCATTCTCTTTCATTCCCAGTAACCCCTTGTGTCTTAGTGGCATTATCACCTTGCTTGGAGTGAATTGATTGAAAAAAAAAAAATCACATGCCACATTCTACCTTGAGTGACTTTTGAGCCTTACAATGAGTGAACTTTAGCAAAAAAGAAAAAAACACAAAAACATTTGTTCAGTGTTAAAACTCTCTGGCATCTTACCAATGAAAACAACTAAATAAGCTAATATTTCAGCAGAATAAGATCATTCATATGAGCAACTTTCTACTAGACATTTGCTGTCTGTCCTTGCTGATTGGTTTTTTTAAACAGGCAGTTATGACAGCAAAATTTATCCCAAATGTACACATATAGCGTATTGGCAAGTGATTAGTTTTCTGAGTTCAAAGGATTACAGACACACAAATAAGAAAAAAATCTTTTCTCAATTTTTTTTTTTTTTAACATTGTACAAAATATAGCAGGGAGACTTCAGCCTGAATATTCCAGTGTGAGTTTTGGAGTTGTATTATCATCAGAAATAGCAATAAAAATGCAGAAGGATATATATACCTATGTTTTATAGATTATACCAAAAAATGTTTAATAAAGTATGTCCCAAAGAACTGTTGGAATTGCTAGGTAATGTTGACATATTTGTGAAAGATATTAGAATAATACAGAACCTACACTGGTAGCAAACTACCTGCATATGAATAGAAAATGAATTCAGTAAATATACAAAAATAGAAAGGATTATTCAACCTGTTACAATGAGGAAATTCTGAGAGAATTAGGAGTCCTATCAGGATTGATTACTTACATAAGATAAGCAGATGACTTAGTGTTGATAGCAGATATAGAAAGAAAACTACAAGAAATCCTACAGAAGATAGTGAAGGAAAGTGAGAAGAAAGGACTAAACATAAATTGCAAGAATGCATGGTTGTTAGCAAAAAAATACACAAAAAAAAAAAACAACAAAAAACAGCTCAATGTGTAAATTACAAAATGGAGATAACAAAATCAAACAAGTACAATAATTTAAATATTTTAGAAATGTTTTAACAGAGGATACAAAATGCAATACTGAACTCCAAAGGCATGTTGAGATAGCAAAAGATGTCTTCCAACAGCTAAGCAAAATATTAAGAAACATAAAAATTTCATTAGAAACAGAGAAAAGAGTAATATCAGTCCTATATGCAGTGAATGCTGTAAAATCTCACAGATGATGAAGAGACTTGTGGATGAAGAGACAGAAATATGATTCTACAGAAAGATGCTGAGAATACCATGGACTGAACATGTGAGTAATGACAAATTTTTAGAGAAAATGGAAACAAAAAGGACATTCATATTTAACATCAGAAAGAGTGTTGAAATTTCTAGAGCACATAATGAAAAAAGAGAGCTTGGAAAATTTGATACTCACAGGACATACTGAAGTCAAGAGAGACAGAGGAAAACAACACATAACCTACCTAACGAGCTTTAGTAAATGGATAGTGGAACAAGGTTTATAAGAGATAGCAAAAAACAAAATTTATTAAGAGCTACAAAAGACAGGAAATTGTGAAGAGCCATGATTGCTAACATCATGACGGGACATGACATATAGAAGAAGAATATTAAGAGAATCAATATCGATCTTTACTCAATAAATATACTAGATAATTGGGATTTCATTTTTGCTTCTGTATTTGCATTTCTGCCACATGATTTTCAGACTGAATTTCATTAGATTTTAAATCAAAATCTTGTAAGATGTTCATCTTAAATTTATTTAGAATTTCCTGAAATTTCTCTGATGTTTACTTAAAAAGAAATTGCTAAAGTAAGATAGTAAAGTCAGTAGGATGCAATGGGTTACTGGAAGCAAAAGAGAATGAGAAAACATTGGTAAGGAGAAAGACCAATAAAATAACAGGGTTCAGAAAGACAGATGATGTTGATTGGCATTGCCTTTAAATTTTTTAGAGATTGTAGGTTACAGGGAAGCAAGAAATTGGGAGTTTTGCGGTTTACTAGTATGTTGTTTGGGTAGAAATGAATCACCATTATGTTGCGGATATCACCTCTTTGGTCATGATGTGTATAGACATTTTATATTAAATATTTATGGACTCCTGGAATATTTATCCCACAATATTGACAGACTCAGTATGAGTCCAGGTAAAAATAAAAAACATAAATAATGAGTATAAAACAAACAACAATACATGTTATTCATAAAAGGAATTACATGTTTACACAATTGTAATGAAAGGCAAAAATCATTAAAACTTGTTACAAGAGTTTGTCTGTGTGTGCATGTGTATGTGTGTGACAAGCGCAGATGATAAACATGCATGTGTATGTGCATGACAAGCA
The DNA here is from genome assembly GCA_903632075.3 of Acanthosepion pharaonis. Lineage (NCBI taxonomy): Eukaryota > Metazoa > Mollusca > Cephalopoda > Sepiida > Sepiidae > Acanthosepion > Acanthosepion pharaonis. The sequence goes on along the minus strand of CAHIKZ030000362.1, from coordinate 596,481 downwards.
CAGCTGACAGACATGTGTGGTGCATGTGAAAGAGAGTTAAAAAATCAACAGAGGACCAAGGAAGTGAACATGCCTAGTCAGCAGTGTACTTTATCAACATCGGTTACATCTGGAAGCATGAGTTAAAAAAGAGCTGAGAAAAGAGAATATCATTACCTTTTTATAAGCTTAAAGAGCGCTGCCTAACAGGCATTTTAGTAAAGACAAATAGAATAACCTACAGGAAAATTCCACAGAAGTGTGAGAAAAGAAACTATTAGAATAAAAACATATGGTTGCATCTTGATAGTTCCACAGTAAAATGGTGAGACTTACTATCCAATCTAGTAGCAAGCTTAAATTCAAAAGTTGAGTCACTAATGAGGAAAGCATATCAGAATAATTGCCATGAAAGTATTTTAAGTCAGAGGGAAGCCATATCATATTTGTGAGAAAGTGACTGAGTCTGAGATGCCAGGTCAGGATCAATTGCAATACAGACCCTACTTTAGAAAATTAGTGAATCTTATATATAAAGTACAATGTATGTGTGTATGTTTGTGCATGTGTGTGTCCAAGCAACTCCTCTGCTCACATTGGTCCAATTTCAATGATTCATAGTTCATTCAAAAGCCCTAGAAAAGTTTGGCACAGGGAACGATTTCCGTTCAGCTCAGATTCAGTCTTGCCAGATTATGTGAGGTTTAAATATATATATTAATATATTATACTAGCCATTATCATTGCTTTCACGGTTCAGGGGGAGTAACTCTTATTTTCATTTCGTATCCAAAATTGCAGTGCATGGTTTATTATAAACTAGCTTAAAAGCCACCCTAACAGGTGGCATTTAAGCTAGCTCCTGTGGAGGACTCTTGGTTTGGTCATCATCACAATAGCTAGGGAGGAGTAGATGCAATAGGAATCAGTAAACTACAGAAGAACTCAAAATTTATTGCTGCATTCAAGTATTGAATTAATGTTTAAGCTTACCTTTTAAAAGTTCAACGATAATTCTGCTGACACTTAATTTAAAGCTGATTTGATGTACATAGATCTTTATTTTCTGTACAAACAAGTATTTTTATTTCATGAGTGACAGAACGGGACAATTTATAAAATAAAATTAATATTGTGTAAAGATGGGAAAATAGAAATTAGAATTAATTATACGTTCAACATTTGAAGAGTTAGGGAAATATAATAGCTAATTAAGTAAAACCTATATTATGGAATTTAATATATGATTTTAACCTTGCATAATCTGGCAATCCTGAATCTGAGCTGAACGAAAACATAATTACATCTATTCCTCACAAGCTATTGTGATGATGGCCAAACCAAGAGTACACCACAGGAGCTAGCTTAAATTTTTTAAGCTAGTATGTTATATTTACCAGTTTTGAATCAAATAAGGAAAAAATGAGATGTAGGAGACACTAGAAGGTTGACAGGACAGTCATTTGAGAATAGGGATCACAATTAGCTTCTTGTAGGTTACAGATATTTTTATTCTGTAACAGACAGTATGGCAGCTGATTTGTAATTTGTTTGAAAGTCAAATCTAGCAATAAAAGAAATTCATTTTTTCTTCTTTTTTTTTATTTAAATTTCTTTTTGATTTCATGCTTATTTCTAATTTCTTTCCTTGATTGCCTTCTCTTTGTCTATATTCTTAAGCAATTTAGATTTCGAAATTCAGTCACATTCCATTTTTTCCCCTTTTATTTATTTTCTTTCTCATTCTATTCTTCATAATCTCATTTTGTTTTTCATTCTTACATGATTCCCTTCATTTATTTCTTTACTTTCTTTTGCCCTATTTTGGGTGCTGTCTTTTGCCACCCCTCCCAACCTTTTTTTTGCATCTTTTCTCTTCTTTGCACTAACCTGGGTGTTGTATTTACATATTTTTATCTTCATTGGCTTCTATTCTCTGCTTTATGCTACCATGGGCATTGATTTTTTTTTCTTCCTTTCATTTACATCCTGTCTTTCCTTTGTCTTAATTTGAGTTTTGATTTTACCTTTTTTTCCTTCATTTGCTTTTTTTTTTCTACTTTGCATATTCTAGGTGTTGTTCTTTCTTCTTTATTTCATCCTTTTTTTCTTTTGCCCTCAGCTGAACATTTTCTTTTTTCTTTTTCTTTCATTTTCTTCTTTTCTCTCCTTTACTATCTATACTAGATGTTGTTTTTTACTTCTTTTTTTTTTTCATCCATTTTGTATCTTTTCTCATTTTTGCTCTACTCTGGGTGTTGTCTTTCCTTTTTTCTTTTCTTTTTACTCTTTTCCCTTATACTGAATGTTAACCTTTCTTTTTTTACCTTCATTTTCTTTCTTTTCCCTATAATTGTTGTTTTTCCTTTTTTTTTTTTATTAATTTCCTTTTCTCTCATTTGGTCTGTTTTTGTGTTGTCTTTTCTTTTATCTTTTTTGCCCTAACCTGAATACTAGCTTTCCCTTTTTTTTTTTTCATTCACTTTTTCTGCCCTTTTTTAGCTTCATTTTTATCCTTTGAATTCTTCTGAATTACTCTACAATATGTAGATGGTGTAATGGCTTGGAATGAGAAATCAGAGATCCCAGTTCAAATTCAAGTTGGGTTCATTATAGTCACTTATGTGCAAATACCCTTGAGAAAGCTATGAACTTATCTCTTATTCCTCCAGCTATGAGTAACTATCAGAGCAGACAAGGTTCTCTAGCCATGATTGGCAGCCAGTCTAGAAGAAGGACAACTCTGAATTAAAAACTGTAATACTTGTCCATGCTGTCTGACCCTCAGTAATGAGGATGGGGAGAAGGCAAGTAATTCTCCAAACTTCAAAAGTCTTCTCCTTTATTTCCATCTTTATACACAAAAAACATTTGTCATTCATGTCCTCTGTTACTTTTCCTTTTTTTTAAATGCCAACTCAGGTAAAAAGTGATCTTGGTTCACCACAATTTCCATTTCTTTAATTATTTTCAATTGCCATGACTTTTCTTAGGAAAGTAGAAAAGTCGTTTCCCGTTTCCTTCTCCATGGTTTGGGATTCAGAACTGTCTTCCTACCAGGTATAAAGAACCCAAACTAAACTTCTTACAAGAAGGTAAAAAAAAAAAAAGAGGAATTAATGTGAAATGAAAATTACAGCCTTGGCTGGAATTTGATCTTTGCTCACCAATTCCATTTTCTGTATTGATAACCATTTTGCCACTTACATTTCCACTGCTACTTTCTGCTTCTTCTGTGTGTTGTGTCTCTTCAGGATGTTAGTGATCAAAGCTCTCCACGATTTCTTGGCCTTTGGAGCTCTCAATAAATTTTATCTTCTTGTTATCTCTCCTAAATCCTGTTCCGCCATCCATTTACTCAAGCTCACTAGGTAGGTTATGCATTGTTTTCCTCTATCGGTATTGCCTTCAGTCTCTCCTGTGAATATCAAATTTTCCAAGCCCCCTTTCTCCATTATATACCCTAGAAATTTCAACACTCTCTTTCTGATATTAAATATGAGTGTCCTTTTTGTCTCCATTTTCTTTAAAATTTCATCATTGCTCACATGTCCAGTACATGGTATTCTCAGCATCCTTCTGTAGAACTACATTTTTTGTCTCTTCTTCATCTATGAGAAGATTGTCCAGCATTCACTACCATATAGGAGATGGATATTACTTAACAATTCCATACTTTTTTTTTTGTTTCAAAAGAAATTTTTGTTTCTTAATACTTTGATTAACTTTTGGAAGTCATCTTTGCTATTCCAATGCACCTTCAGATTTCACTGTTGCACTTTCTGTCCTCTGTTAAAACCTTTCTCAGATATTTAAATTGTTATACTTGTTTGATTTTGGTATCTCCAATTTGTAATTCGCATGTTGGGCTGTTCCTTTTGCTAACAACCATGGATTCTGTCTTTTTGAAATTTATGTTTACTCCTTTCTTCTTCACTAACTTCTGTAAGAGTCCTTGTAGATTTCTTTCAATGTCTGCTATCATCACCGTGTCATCTGTTTATCTAATGTTGTTAAGATTGTGACCATCAATAATGAATCCTGTTGGAATTCTCTCTGAATTGCCTCACTGTAATGGGTTGAGTTAAGTCTGGTGAGAAGGCACGTCCTTGCCTTACACCCCTTTCTATTTTTTTTATAGTTACTGAGTTCATTTTCTGTCCATATGCAGGTGGCTTGTTCCCAGTATAGGTTCAGGATTATTCTAATCTCCTTCCTAAAACTTCTTTGTGACTTACTTTATCAGACACTTTTGTATAATCTATAAAACATAGGCACACATCCTTTTGCTTTTGCATTGCTCTTTCTGATAATGTTCAGAGCACAAATTTTACATTACTTGTTCCAGTGTCTTTAACAAACCTGCACTGTTCTTGTCCGATTTTTGGTATAACTTTAGCTAACCTTTATGCTTATTAATAATATTAATGTACAATAGCATCTTAACTGAGTTTTTAATAAGATATATTAATTTAAAATTTTTAATATTTAATTTTAAGAAACTAAATAAGGAAAAAGTACTATGCTGAACAATTGTTTTTTTTTTTTAAATCATTGTGATTTTTCGATTTGAATAAAATTTATATTCATTTGTAGTTCATTTTTTGTTCTAACAATTTTGATTTTTTTTCCTTGTTAACATGTTGGCTCCCACATAACCACTAGAGGGTCATGGTCATATGTTTGCATTGTTTTCCAATTTTTTTTTCTATGAGGATTATTAGGAGTGAGATGCTATGATTGGTTACTTATAAGATCATGGTACATCAGAACCACATTTTTTTCAAAAAAAATTTAAATATTTTTGAATATAAAAAATGAGAGTTAGTGTCAATATAATATTTGTATATTGGGAATTTTTCAATGACCTATGGCTGGGTCATGTCATGTGAGGTGTAAAATGAATTCAGGTACTGAATAACACACTGGTGGGTCATGGGTAATAAATACTACCTATGATATCCTTGCCTCATATATGAAATGATGTTAAAACAAAGTCACTTGTACCAAAATTAAGACATAGTGTTGGGATGTTGGGACAACAAGGGAAATGAGGCTTGTGAGCCAATGTGTTAATAAACTCTTTTTTTTCTTGATATAATTTTTGTTTTATTCCTTCATTTAATTTCCTTACATTTAAATACTTACATTTCTCATTCTTTACCTTTCTTTATTTTTTATTTCATTTACTTATTTGTTCTATCCATCTTTCTTTTCTCCATTGTTTCTTTCCCATCTACTTTATTTTTTTTCATTTTTCATTAATCTTTTCATTTTTTTTTGCTTTGGATTTAAGCTCTTTGAAATCATCTTTTTCTATTTCTCTTGTCCCTTATTTCCTTTAATTTCTATATTCTTTATTTGTTTCCAATGATTTTGAATACTTACTTTGGTATGGTCAGGGTTGAGCCTTTGTGGCCTCATTCAGTGTAGATTCTAAGCTGAATAAATTATAGTGAGAAAACAAACACAGGTATAACTTATCTAAAAGTTTATTCGACTTAGACTGCAGTTAATTAAATGCAGAATACATATAAAGGGCAATAATCCTGAAGAGTAAGCGTTCTCAAAGCATTTTTTGGGGGTACTTGATTATCTCGTTCACTACAAATCCCACATATACCTCAATCTTTTTCAAAATAAACTGACCCTCCCCAGTTGAATGATCAGAACAACACAATATTTCTACTTAACATGATTTTAACTTAATATGCTTGACTAAACTTCTTGATTTTTAAGAGACTTGGACTTTCTTACTAGGACCAATGACTTATTTCTGCATAGCTAAACGTTTTTTAATGCTCATTTTCAATATAAGTAAGTGCCCCTCATTAAAACAAACTGGCGCAATACAATTTACCAACATGTTATTTGGTCATGCACCCAATGAAGCTAAACAAAATTAGTATAGCAGTTAAGGAAATTAAACATAGAATAGGCTGTGCTAGGGTATGATTTTCCTAAAAACAAAACAATAAGCAAAATCTCAAGTCATCTTCTTAGATAGTCTTGTTAGATTGAGACTTTCATATGGATGTCACGCATGACATAAATATTCTGAAATATACAACCACTTTCTTAGATCAGTGATTAAAAATGACTTTGAGCGAATTAAGCATATGGGCCTCAGCAAGGATCATCCTTTTCAAACTTCATGCACTGGCCACTCAAGGTAAACGGTTACTGTATACTGAGTTGAAGTAGACTTTAGAAGGTACTGAAAACTCAATCATAAACAGGAAACAAGGGATAAGCCTCAATGCTTATTCCAAAGGCTGGGGAGGAGTGTGAACTGGATGACAGACAAACATATTTACTCCTATTAGTGGAGGAGAGAGAAAAAAAAAAGTAAAATAAATAATTAATGAATAAAATTTCAGAGTTCAGGTGCAGAAGTTAAGAGTACAGAGCTGAGAATCACAAACAAAGAACTTTACCAAATTATGGAAACCACATCACTTGAAAACTTTCAACTGCAACTGCAACAACAACAACTAAAATGGATATCACATGTAACTCAACATGAAAATAATGACATAATCAAGATGTTGACATTCCACACTACATCAAAAAAAAAAGGTTACGACGGAAGCCTCCGTCAATATTAAAAAGAGCAATAATAGTGGACCTAAGAAATGTATTCTCCTAAAAAACTGTTTTAACTGAAACATTTTATAAATTTCAACCACCAATAATACCAGTTGCTTGGACAATGAATGCCAAATGTTTCCTTATAAGGAAACAGATAATATTACAATTACATTACAAAATATATTTATAAATCACAACTTGTTCCCCATTCTGTTTTCTTTTATTTCTTCAATAACTCATTCCAACTTTTTTCTTTCATTTTCTTTTAATATTATTTGTTTTCTCTGCTTCTTTTATTTACACCTTCTTTTTTTTATTTTTGTTTTTCTTTCCATCCTCCATTGGCACCCACTTTACTTTTCTCCTATTTTCTTTCTCTTTCATTCCTTCCTTCCATTATTTGCTCCTTAGTGCCTCTTTCTTTCCTCTTTTGTGCTGTCATCTGGTGTGACCTCACAAACAGCAAAATCAATAACATTTCAAACTCTAATTTATCAGTGACCTTCAGTGTTTTTGGATTGATAGCATTGAACATTTTGTAAACAAATTGGCTTCCTTTTATTTTCTTAAAAAAATCTTCTTTAATTAATCTCTGGGAAAATGTGCTGAGAAGTAATCTAAGCCTTGAGCAAGTACTTCTACCCAACTATTTCACTGGAACACCAGTACTGTTTTTATATACCCTGCAATTGTGTGTGTGTGTGTATATATATATATATATATAATTGTGCATTTGGGCAGCAACCCCTCTTTTATACAAGTTTCATTAAAGACAACTGACAAGGTACTGCGACGATTAAGCTTTTTATTCAATTTTTCTTGCATTCATATAAGTGTTTCCTTTCCTGGATATAAAGTGTTTAAAAACTGTACAAATATACTATATATCTGAGTGCTTTCAGCTAATTATTAGACATTATCAAAGATGATTTTTTATTATTATTTTTAACTGAATATGTAGAATTTAACATTTGTCTCTATCTGGAACTAGAACAATCTACCCTAAAAGATTAAATAAAGGGATCGGTTTGGGATTCCAACATATTTCACCTGAAGAAGGTCAGAGCATAAAACAGTCAAAATGTTGTGAATATGACAATAAATATGAGTGCAACAGCCCGAATAATGTAAATAGTGTAAATATGTAGATTTTTATATAGGTGTATCTATGGTGATGGGAATATTTTTTTTTTTTATTTCTCAAACACTGTCAGCATGTGGCCATGTTCATAGTTGATATAATTGTGTTGGTTTTTTCTTTTTTATTACTCATGCTTCCATTATTTTTAACTGTTTTTTACATGTGGATGAGGATATTATGTTTGTATTTTCTACAAGTATGTTGCAGACAGTTTGGTAGATCTCTGGGTTTTTGAATGGATCCTAATCTCTGACTCACATTACATCTCTGAAAGATGTAATGTGAGTCTTCTTGATAGGCATGTAGTGGTATGTCCAATATAATTATTCCTGAATTTGTTTTGATCAGGAATGCAGTTCCTTTATATATATATATATATATATATATATATATATATATTTAGGATTAATACAAACATAAAATTTGTCATTTAGGTGATTGATGTTATATTCAGTACCTCGACTCTAGAGTTTCATATATTAGCCTTTTTGTAATCATTTGTCCCACTTGTCAGGAGGTATCAGTAATTGATCTGAAATTTTCACTGTATAATGTTCAATCCATCCAATTAATATTAACTGAATTAAATCCATTTACAAGGAAAGAAAGAGAGTATATTCAAAAATAAATATTTGTTATTTAAATAAATACATTTTGGCAATGTTTAATCTTCATGTCTGTAAAAAAAATGGTGTGTCAAAAAGACAGTAATTACCTTGATACCACTATTATAGGATACACTTTTGACTCGCACAACAATGTTCATTATTTTAAAATACAATGATTATAATTTTAACAAAACCCAAACATATGAAAGTTGATTTTTATATATATATATATATATATATATATATATATATATATATATATATTTGAGAATTGACAACAAAGATATTTCTTTATAAAGTTGTAAATCTTGATAAATGTTAAATAATATATATTGCATAACATAGACATATTATGTCTATTTATTTTTATAGTAATCTTTTCTAGTTCCCTAATCAGTTTCTTGATGTTAAGATGAAATTCATCAAGGAAAGTGCTATAAATCATCCTCAGGGTTGAATTACAAAGACAAACTTATTGTAACTGTGATCGTTGTGATGGTGATTTTTTTTAAAAACATGTGTGAATACGCACTGTTATATTTATTTTAAAATTTATCTGTTGTTGCTATGGAATTTTTTTGCAAAACAAATGTCCAAATATATATATATATATATATATATACACACACACATCTTACTTATTATAAAACGCAGATTGTGTGTGTGTGTGTATGTTTATATATTGGATCGGATTTCCTACATTTTTCAACCGATTTCAACAAAACTTCACTTTTTTTTTTGGCAGGTAGTGTTTCTTATTGTCTTGCACACTTTTTTCCTTTATTTTTACATTCAGAATGCTTTAAAAATTCCATTTACAAGACAATTGTTTATAATAAAATTCTATTCAAATTCAATCGGTAGACTCATAACAATTGAAAACAATGTTTTTGTTTGAGTTTGGGTTTGACCAATTCGTAAAAAAAACAAAAAAAAAAAAACTAATTAAGACATGCATGTCCGTCAACCTTAAACAATAATCTTTGTCAATTTTATTTTTCAGTCTTTATGATGGTCAATACTTGATCTATCTCTTACTGTTACATCCCCGGGCAACGCCGGGCTCTATTGCTAGTATATATATATATATATAAGTAAATAAAAATCATGTAGCTGAGTTATTAGAATGTTCTCTTTCTAGTCATGACACCCAGTTTCAAATCTCACCATGATTAAGATGACTTCTTAATTATATTGGTCTGGGGAGGTGATTCCAGGATGTAGCACCTTTGGAAAGTGCCTGAAAATCTTTCCATGGGTTAACCTAACACTTGTGAGTAAAATTGGGCTATTGGAACCATTTGGAAACTGTTGATGGTTGTGCTAGTACGAAGTCATGAGTCATCATAATCAAGGGTTTGAGTATACTGGCCTTGTTCAAAAAATTGATCACACCAGATTGTCAGCTCTCTTCCAGAAACTGTAACTAACATCTGTCCAACATAGCTGCTGTATAAATAACTTTGGACTCTGTCAATTGAGCGGGCATCTGTAATAGGAATTTGCTAGCTGTCCCAGCAGACTAGTGTGTTGGGAAAATGAGTCACCAATATTATATATGTATGTATATATATATATATATATATATAACGTCATCCACATATATATATATATGCAGTCTTGATACAATTTCCTACATTTCTTCATTTTGCCCATTCATTCTTTTTTATCTAATTCTTGTCTTATTTCATTTTTTTCTTAACCTTCCTTTCTTGCTCTTTCCTTCTTATTCCTAGCATTTTTCTTTTTCTCCATCATTTCCTTCACACCACTTTTATTTCTTCCTTTTTTGCTCCTTCTTTTCTTTGCATTTTTACTTTCATTCTTTAATCTCTCACATTCTTCTTTTAATCCTTCATATATTTCTTTTCTCTCCTACTTTTTTCTTTTACTTCCCTCCTTTTTTATTCTCTCTTTCCTTTTTTTTATTCCTGTTGCTTTTTTTATATTACTCCTTCATTTTTATCTTACTTTTTTTTTATTACTCTTCATTCAATCTTTTTGTAATATTCTTCAATATGTTTACTTCTTTCTTTAGTTATTTTTTATTTCTTTTTTACTTTCTTCTTTCATTATTTTTTACTTTCTTCTTTCCTTTTTGTTTACTTCTTCCTTCTCTCCATCATATTATTTTTACTTTTTCTTTCCTTTATTTTTTTTTTACCTATTCCTTCTCTGCTTTTTTTTTTTTATTAGTTCTTTATTCTCACATTTTTTTCTTTTACTATTTTCTTCTCTCATTCTTTTTTTTCTTTTCTTACTTTCTTCTTTTTTTTCTTCTTTTTTTCCAATAATTACTAATCCTTTGTTATTTCTTAAGGTAGACTAACCCTCCCCATTAGGAAGACTGGTGTAACACAGTCTTCCTACCCACCATGTGATCATAGGCCAGACTAATTTTGCAGCTTCTCAATAGTTGAGAGATTTCTATTTTCTATTCGTTCCAATGATTGGTATTTCTACACATTTCTCAACTCTAACCTTATTCTCCTATCATGACATTTTTATCACTTCTTCCATAAATATTTGCTTATTCTTCCTTCCTGATCTCAATTTCCATTTTATTCTTTCATTTATTTAATTTCTTTTTTCTTACATTCCTTCTAATATTTACTTACATTTCGCATTCTTTACCTTTCTTCCTTAATTGTTCCGTTTTCCCATCAATGAGTGCTCCAAAAATTTATCCTTTGGATTTATCCAAGTAAGTCTTACTATATAAGACAAGTGGAGTGGGGGGGGGAGTGAGTGAGTTACTCTGATAAAGATGTTGATCTTTTTATCTACTTGTGTAAGTATAATTTTGTTTGCAATATCAAGTTCATATTCTGCTTGATTAGAACAAGATAATTGATCATTTGGAAATCAGAACAAAGTCTCTTTTCCAGTGAATATTTAATAAGAATAGCTAAGTCTGGCACAAGATCTCATTACTGGAAAATCCAGTGAGGACTGAACTTGCTAGCAATGGTAACAAGACTAGCTGTTACAGGCTAAAGCACTAGCTAAAAAGATAATATTGAAGACAGTCTAGTCCAGTGGTTCCTAAACATTTTTTTTCTGCATTTTCGGAATGAAAATTTGTCCACACCTCACCAAATTTTATGTGATAAAAAGTAAATTAAAAAGTAAAAAAAAAAACAGAGAGAGGATTAAAAGGAGATAATCGCAGATTCAAAGTCAGAACATTATCATTGATAACTCTCTCCTCCAATTTGTGCACCTAGTTACTATATTCTTAATACTTGAAATAATGCAAAAATATCACAATGATAAAATCAGTCAATAATTATTTATAACTATTTATACAGGGACATGCATGCAATTACAAGTAATTCATAATATTTTAAATTTTGAAATCATATTTATTTTTGGCATATGAATTTTTTAAAACTGTTTCTAAATCTATGATTGTCTTTCAATCATTCTGCCTCACCTGCTATCCTTCCTCCACTGCACCATTTGGGAACCATTGGCCTAGCCTCTAATCAACAGGAGCCTAAATTAAGACAGACATGATAAAGATACTTATTTATTTGAGCAGAGTAACCCAGAGAGGAAATAAGAAAGACAGAATTCCTAGAGAGAGAGAGAGAGAAAGAAAAATAGACACAACCACCTGCATCTTTTGTTTACTCATGTTTCGAAAATAAGGAGTCCCTCTTGATTTTCTTTTATGTACTCTTCAGGATGTGAGCAATCATGGCTCTTCACAACTTCCTATCCTAAGCAAAGTTGCCACTTACTATCCCTTCCATTTTCTGTTCTGCTATCCATTTATACAAGCTTGTTAGGCAGGTTACTCGATGTTTCCTTCTGCCCCTCTCACCTTCAATATGTCTTGTGTGTGTCAAATTCTCCAAACTCTCTTTCCTCATTACATGTCCCGGAAATTTCAAATATCTTTTTCTCATTCTAAGCAAGGAATAGGAAATTTTGGAGAGCCATGATGATCCATGTCCTGAAGGGACAGGGCACATCAAGGAAAAAGCACAAGTGTGCTTTTCATTCACATTTTCCTTAAGGCTTTCTTGTTGCTCCTTGTCCATGGTATTCTCAGCATTTTTCTGTAGAATCCCATAGTTGTTGCCACAAGTCTCCTCTTCATTTGTGAAGAAACTTTCTAGCATTCGCTGCCATATCGGAGGATTGATATTACATAGCAGTTCAGGCAATGTAGTAAAATATCTAATATATACAGTGTAGTATAAAAAATAAAAAAAAGAAATGAGTTTTTGCAATTTAAAGTTGAAATAAATTAAACTGTGGTAAAAATAAAACCAATTTGTTAAGTGCAATCAGGAGGTAATTCATTGAAATGTTAATAAATCAAAATATTTGTCAAGAAAGACTTATCATGTTTGCTTGTTATATTAAGCAAATATATTTTATGATGAGGTGCTTTTTCTCCCAGACTGATAAATTGGCAGAATTGTATCATTTACTGACCAAAACTGCAGCCATTTTAATATTTGCTATTCACATGATTCTATTTGATACAAATGAAAGAATTTATTAAATATCCAATTATTCACTTACTCTACAAAAAAAAAAAAAAAAAAAAAAATCCTTTCTGTACATTCATTTACTGACAGCTTAGGACTTGGTTGCTGACCTTCATCTCTGGGTGAAGGAGTGTAAATGATTCACCTCTGAACTGGGTATCTAGTAAAAGAGGGAAGTCAGAGGATTTGCTTGTGTCCGTACAAATTAGCAGAGTGTGACATCAGCCTTTTTGGCAAATTTCCACTTTAACAAAAAAAAGAAAGAAATCTTAATGAAGAAAAAACTTGTGAGCTATGTAGATACTGTTCTGTACAAATATATATATATATATATATATATATATATATATATATATATATATATATATATATATTAAATGAGTACACTGAAGCATTTACTTGGTTAATCAAACTGTAAAAATGGTTGATAAGATTGATTCTGCATAAAAAATATAAATATTCCAAATACACTGAATTTTATAGATAAGGAATTACAAATAAAAACCAAAGAAAAAATTATCTTACCCAATACGTTTCGTCCTCTGATGGGCTTTATCAAGGCAAATATAAAGATCTTATTTTACAACAAATATTTATAAACTGAAATAAAAAAAAAAAAGTTGTTAGTTTATAATTTTTTAATTTAAGAGTGCTCATAAATTTAAGGATTTTTTTTTCTTTAATCAATTCACCCTAAGGCAGGCAAAATAAAGCCTTCTTGTATAGATGTCTCACTTCAATGAAATGTGTAATCATGGCTCTCCTATTCAAGTATATCTAATTGAAACTAAGATATAATAGCCTACTGGAAGTGAAAGAGAAGGAAAAGACTTTAGAAGGAACTGGAAACCAAATAATAATATAAATATCACAGTTTAGAGACATTAGAAGTATAGATTTAGAGTAGAGTTTAGAAGGAACCTGAAATCCAATACTAAACAGGAGACAAGAGATAAACCTTTACTCCTATTCAAAAAAGCAAGACTATTTTTGTCTCATTTATAGGGATTGTGAACCTGGTTTTTCTAGGGACCTGAACACATTTGCATAAGTCATTCATCCATTATTATTAAACCCAAATTGTTTTAACTGTGTGTGTGTTTGTGTTTTGTGTGTGTGTCTGCAAAAAATTAAATGCAATATCAATTTATCTATTGATTACTTCTCATAATGGATGTCATTTTAGTAATGGTGCCAAAAAAAAAATATTGTATAAACCCTAGGTCAAAATTATGCAAATTTTGATCTATATCTATAACTGTCAGCCATATAAAACCACTTTCTCGGATCAATAAATAAAATCACTGGTTTTCTTCCAAATGTGACTTAACACTGAAGGCATTATTGAGAACAATCTATCCTTCTTTGAACCTTGTGGACAGGTGCTAATCATGGCTCAAAATAACAAAGAACCATCCATTTGTTTCAACAGAAACCATTTGAGGTGCTTTCAACAGCATTGTAACAACTAAAATAAATCATTACAGTTTCATTTTCAACTTTGTTGTACATGGATTCCTAGAACCTTTAAGCTCATTGATTGAAAATCAGAGAGCAGTTCAGCACTCTTTCTTTTGTTTCGAGTTCAAATTGCTTAAATAGATTCATGAATCCATTACGTTCATGCATCCATGCAGTAAACTACATTTAAAATATCTAAAGGAAAGATATGAATCCACTTTCTCTCTCCTCAATTTGCTTAGTTTCTATATTCCTTGATATAATGCAAAAAATTTGATATAATTGGTCAATCCTTATTTATAACCCCATGCATGCAATTACAAGGAATAGCATATTTATTTTTTGGAATAAACTGTTTCCTAAACCATTTGATTGACTTTCAATCATTCCGGTCATCCTTCCACAACTAAAATGGGTTTATTATCTGCATATAGCAGCTCAGATTGAGATGTTTATAAACAGGAAAATGCTTAGTTAAACAATAATAATTCTTGGTTTTAACAGCATATCCAAAAAAAAAAAAAAAGAAATGGCAGATATAATGAAATTTATCTGCATTTTGCCAGTGTGGGGTTAAAAATAAATTTTCTATTCTTTTGTCAGTCATGTATCAAAAGATATCAAATAAATCATGATTGCCTTAACTTAAAAAGAAGAGTCATGTTCTTAAATAGATGCATCCCTATGGATGGCACATAACTAACTGTGAAGAAAATGTTGACATAATCAACATGCTGAAGTTTTACTCTACTTCAAACAAAAGGTTAGGAAGGAAACCTCCATCAGTACTAGAAAAAACAATGACAGTTGACTTGAAAAAATGACTTTCCTGAAAAATTGTTTTAATTGAAAGGTTTTATAAATTTCAACTGATGGTAGCACTAGTTGTTCAGTTAGTGAACATTGAATGTTTCCATTAATGGTAATGGTGTTATTACACCATTACCATTAATATTTTAAGATTTTTGGTATAACTATAGTCACGTTTCCCATAGTAATATTTGGATGCATGAACAAAATTACTCAAACTACTAATATCATCATCATCATCCCTTTTTAGTTATTTTTTTCATATGATACAAATTTAATTAACATGTTTAGAGAAATTTAATTAACATATTTAGAGAAACTGGTTTGTTTATATATGAATCTTATATTAACAATGTTAAAGAAAATAGAATTCTCAATTAACATTTTGTTTAAATCTTTTCAGTTTTCATTTCAAACTTTGAATATGTCAACAGGTCAAAAAAATGTTTATATCAAGTTTTATGAAAGATAATTCTATAGTTTTGTGCCGTTAATGTAGTAGAATTATTCTAGAATGTAGAATGTCACAGCTTAAAGTCTAAAGAATGCTAATCTACAAAAACTATTCCCCCACCCTGCAAAAATAGTTTTCCCTATTTTTTATAAGTGGACTAGTCTACTTAATTAGTGCCAAAATCAATTAATTATCGAATTTTGATAGAGTTTTTAGTACTTATTTAATAAAGGGAAAATGGATTTTTTTTTAAAGGGACTTCCTTTGGAAAGTTCTGATAAAAAAAAATTCCTATGATTCCACAACCACCATAATTAAACTTTATGTGACTTCATTTGCAGTACAAAAAGTTTATCCTGCTACTAAAGGTAACTCTGATCCCTGAACAGTAGTGAGTTTGAATTTAGTAGTTGTGCTGTCATATCCTGCTATGGCAACAGAAAACAACTTTGAGCAAAATTAACAATAAAGATATTGCAATTGAGAAGCCTTGAAAAAGAATGCAGTAGAGAAGGAAGTAATATTAATAATGCAGAGTGTTAAAGGTTAAACTGAACTAGTTTTAGACCTAAAAAAATTGTATAAGAAAAATGTACTGAATTGTTAAGCAATATCAGTCCTCCTATATAGTAGTGAATGTTTGACAATCTCCTCACAGATGAAGAAGATTCTTTGAACCTGCATATTTAAGTAGTACCTTGATTTTTAGTAAATGGATGGCAGAACAAGCACACATAATGGGGAAAGAGGGCTTGGAGAATTTGACACTCACAGGACAGAAGAAAACACAGAGAAACCTATCTAACAAACTTGTGTAAATGGATGACAGAACAGCCACATATAATGAAGAAAGATGGCTTGGAGAATTTGACACTCACAGGACATATTGGTGGCAAGAGAGAAAGAGGGAAGCAATAAGAACAAAGATTGGAAGGGATAGTAAAATGACAAACATTGCTTTGAGCAAAGTTGTGGAGAGCCATGATTGCTGACACTCTCAAGGGATACAATGCATAAAAAGAGGAATAGCACAAAAATTTGGGTGATAAAATTTATTTTTGTACAATTTCAGAGGATTTTTTTTATTAATCATTTCATCCCAAGCAAGGCAATAAAGCCACTAGGACACAAGAGGTTACTGAGTGTTAGAGATTATGAGAAAAACTGCTATTAAGGACAGAGGCCACAAAAAGAATAAGAAGACAACAATTGACATTGCATTTCAATTTTTTGTGATCAAATTTGACTGGGAAGCAACAAGCCGGAAGAAAGTTCCATAAGTGAGAAATACAATAGAAGAAACTGTTAGTATAGAACTTATGGTTACATCTAACAATTTCAACTGTAAATTGATGAAACCATACTGCAAATCTAGGATTAAGTACTTTTACCTCAGTTGTTAATATTCTACTGAAACTATTGTTCCTACAAATCAGTAACTGCTGGATTAAAAAAAAGTTACTGCCCTGAACCATAGAAGTTACCAGAGGTGCGAATACCAGCTTAGAGAGGGTGAAAATGTTTAAGGTTTGATCATGTCCATGATCCTCAGGAAAAAAGTGACACTTGTGGGTCCTGAATCATCTTCTGACCATGACTCAGAAGCTGGCTACCAAGCTACAGCTCATCTGACAAGGATGAAGCTATTTCTTGAGGAAAAATATCTAAATTTTTTGGCATTTATTTCATTTTTTTAAAATTTAATTTCATTGAACCTTATTTTAATAATTTTATGATATATTTATTGTTCTCTATGGTATTTTAAGGAATATGAGAATTACATAAGATTTAAAAATTTAATATTAAGAATAAGTAGATGGAAAACTCACAGTTAAGATTTAGATAAGATATGAAATTAAAAATATTAAGAATTAATGAAATTGAATTCAATGAAATAATTTTTAGAAAACAATTTTTTTTCCAAATTTTGACTTAAAAATAAAAAATGAAATGTCTTGTTTTTTATTTGCCAATGAGTTTTATTTTTTTATTAATTTTCGCCCAATACAAGGCGAAAAGCCACTCAAGGTAGAGGATTGCTGTGCAAACTTATATTCGCATAGGGAAGAACAATCATTAGGAGTATAGAACTGAAGCAGACTTTAGAAGGAACTGGAAACTCAATCCTAAGCAGGAAACAAGGGATAAACCTCTACTCCTGTTCAAAAAACTGGGGAGCAGTATGAATTGGATGATAGGCAAACCTATCTACTCCTATTGAATTTTAATCTTTCATTTTAGTTTTAAAAAATATTTAAAATTAAAAATGAGTTTGTTTGCAGCAAGCAAGTTTTAATAATTATGTATAAAATGTCTTAAAAGAATTGAGGCTATATATTTGTATATAATACAATATCGCTAGGTCTGAAAATCATTATATAATGGCAGAATTATGTCTTTTTGTATTTTAGTTGCTTTCCGCCTTAATAGTGAGTCTGCAGTCACTAATATCACACTTGTTGTTTCTTCTCATACTCATTGCTGAGGGTCAGGGACCATGAACAACTGTTACACTTCTGAATTATGAGTTGTCTTTCTCCTAGACTGGTTGCCAACCATAGCTAGAGAGCCCAGTCTGTGCTGCTATTTAACACATAGATGCAAGTAGAAGAGATGGATTCATAACTTTCACAAGAGCATCTGTGTGTAAGTGAACGAACTTGATTCGAATTCAATCTTATCTCTAATTTCTCATTCGGATCCACTATCCATTACACCATTCGCACATCCCATTCCTGTCAATGATTCTCAGGAAAAAAGTGACATTGCTTTATCCCAAATCCTCTTCTGACCAATTCTTGGAAGCTGGCTGCCAAGCTGCAACACATCTGCCTTCATCACAAGGTTGAAGCCATTGGTGACTTAAAGGATTGTAACAAAGGTGAGTCAGGAGTCCCGTCTGCTTTGGTTTTAAAATCAGAGTGATCCTTCTCCTAGACAGACTGCCAGCCAAGGCTAGTGAGCTCTGCCCATGTTCTCCTCAAAACCACAGTTGTAAGGTATATAAGATATTCTTTGTAGCAAATATTAGGAAAGATGCAGCTGTGAATTCATACTGGTTTGGAAACATAAGCTTCAATTTTTTCCCTTACATTTATACTGCAAGTTTAAAAAACAACAAAACTGAAAATTGACTTACAGCCAAATCTTGATTTAAAAAAACTAACTCTGTGTTTGAGTGCTTGGAGGGGGGTACTTTATTCCTTAAATCCAGTAAATTCCTTATTTTGTAAAGAAGTAAATTCTGTAGATCAATGCCTTTAATGAACATCATTTTGTTAAATCCAAGACTGTCAGCATGCAATGTTACATAAAATTGTATAAAATATCAAATAAAAAAATTGTATATACCTTTATTTTCTTATTGAGAGGATTTGAGGAAATAGTGTTGTAGATGTAATCTTCACTGTAAGTTACTTTGTACAGAAAATTAGATGATTATAAAATTTACAAAACTTTATATGTAAATAATTCTAGTTTTGATGGGTACTATGCTAACAGGGTTATCAGCACTGGCTTGTAAGGCACAGATGAATTTTTCAATACCTGTCTGGGTTGCTGTGTTTATTTTTAATTTTTTTTTAAATATTAAAAAATTTAATGAAATTCCAGTTATCCAGTGCATTTTACAGTTTTTCTTAATTTTTTTATTTTATTTAATCCATAGGATAGCAAACATGAAACAAACTGTTATCCATTATGTCCCGTGTGTTCCTTAAATCTGATATTTCTTAAATGAAGGTTTTGCTGTTATTAACATTGGTTGGTGAAGTTATTAGTTTCAATATTTACTGCCTTTGTCAACTTACTCAGTTTTGATTCATTCTATTATGCTATTACATAAAAGAATCAATCAAAACTGAGTCAACAGTTATGCATTTTTTCCTTATCTGAGCCTCAAAGAGATATTTAATGGCATTACAATATTCAAAGAAAGAAATATCTTACAAAATCTTACTGAAAGAGAAATAAGTTTACTACTTTACTCACTCATTGAATAACACCTGACAAGGAAGTCAGGGATCAGTGAATTTGGTAGATATCAAATTGTAAAGGTTTGTGCCTCATTAGAAAATTAAAAACAAAATTTACATATTCATTAAAAAACATTTATTAGTCAAATACATAATTTCCATTGTTGTTAACAACTGTCTCCCATTGTTCTACAAGCTTGTTGATGCCATTTTTGTAGAAACTTGGTGTTTTTTTTGTTTTTTTTTTGTAAAAAGTTTATGAGGTAGTTTATGAGTGATTATACGCAGTCAAAATTTATGTCATTTAAATTGTCCTGTAGAGACCTTAACAAATGAAAATCTGAAGTAGCCAACCCATAGGAATACTGGAGGGTTTCCCATTTCAACTGTTAAAGTTTCTGCAATGTCTGTTTTGCAACATGTGATCTTTCATTATTATGGTGGAAAATTAAACCTTTTCATTTTTCTTGAGCCTAAACCTCCAAGATATTGATTTTCAAACTCTTAGAAATCTCTTCTGTTGAAATCATTGGTTTATTCTCTATGATGACAAACAAAGCATCTTCATTGATGTCCGAATGTTGTCCAGAACATGGTTGATCATTTAGGTTTAAAAACAAAATCTGCCAAACCATTTTTTTGACTGTCTGAAGAGATGGAGCACAAGCCAAATAAAACTTTAGAATGTTTTTTTTTGTCACAGTTTGGTTGCTTCCTTCTTCCTGAAATACATAGAAGATACTATTGCAAAAGTGCGATTTTTCATCCTCCATCTTTCTGTTTCTGAAAAGAATCTTTCAGTATTTGTATGTGTTTTCAAAATAGGAGAAAAGGAAATAGGCTCTGCTAGGGATAGTTTTTCACAATGCAGCAAGATGCTACTAAACGAAAACATTATCAAGAAAAAGCATTCATTTGTGGACAAAACACCAACAAAGTCTAATACACAACTGAACAATGCAAAATTTCAATCTAGAACCTGCCTGAAATCGTCACCAAAACAAATGCCTGTGTCAAGTTGCAATCATTTTATATTAACAATGAAAATTGGGCACAAACTTTTGCAACGATCTTATATTAGCAATCAATTTGATATCTAATTTGTGACTAATTTTACTTTACATTTCATTTTTTCATTACAGTATTCAAGTCATTTTTGCATTTATTGTATGAGCATTAAATAACCTGAACTGGAAATAACAAATAAGCTTCCAACAAGACTTGAACTTTTGTCCCTTATCTTTAAAAGCTTGTCATAGCTTGTGTCTCACTAATTAGGTTATGAAAGCTAGTAGCAGGAGTTATTCCAGTTTAGCTGTTTTATTACTGATTTTATTGTTGTATATTCCTGCTGGACTCAAATAAGATGATGAACACATATATAAAAAAAATATATAAATATTTTTGTTCTTCGAGTTGTGGCAACTGGGTAGAATGAGGGAGAATCACAGAGGTTAGGATTGCACACACAGAAATTGATGGAGACAAATCTTTGGTGAAAGTCTAGCTGGCCTCTCTCCAGGTCAAGAATTGAACCAGTTTTATAACATTTAGACACCCACACAACTTCATGTAGCTACGCCTTCTTCCAGTATGTTGCCTATGCAACTTCTTGTGGCTACACCTCTTCCGGCTTTTCAGGCTGGTAAATGTAATTAATACTGTTTAATTAAAAAACAGAGCATTTACTTAAATAAATTATATCTATAAAAATAATGTATAAACAGAATATATATGTATATGTGTGTGTGTATCTATGTATGTATCCAAACAAGTTTTATTGAATTCTAATGACAAGGTCTGCCTATTGAAAATTTTTATTATATCGTTTCAATTTCCAAATAAATTGTTATAAATTGTGATTGAAGTTATAAATTCTCCAAAGTTTTTTTGTTTTTTTTTCTTGTTATATTCAAGTACTTTAGTCTACCACAGTCATTTTCAAGAACTGGGTGTTATCAGTATAATAATCATAATGAGAGCTGTTATGACGTGACGGTACACTGCAAATAATAACCAATCGTCAGACACTCAGTAATACTTTGTATATGGCTATGTCTAAAAGATATTGACCTTCTTCTTCTATGTACCATGTTCATTCAGGACATTGGTGACCAAGGCTCTCCACAATTTTCTGTCCTTTGTAGCTCTTAATATATTTCTGTTGCTTCAAGTACGTTATGATGCAAAATTATTTGAATTTATTTTCATAAAAGAAAATTCTCTTTGTCATACTTGTTCCATTGAGTTGCCAAAACTTATTAAACAGGTACCTTGTTGTTTTCATTATTTGCTTCTCTTACCTTCAATGTTTCCTGTGTGTATTAAAAACTCTTTCTTTCTTTATTATGTGTCCCAAAGGTTTCAGCTGTGTCTTTCTGATTTTTAACAGCACTTTCTTTGTAGTTGCTATTCTCCTTCAAACTTCCTCATTTGCCACATAATCTGTCCATAATATTCTTAACATTTGTCACTGAAAGCAGATTTTGGTTATTTACAGTCTTTTTTTTAATTCATAATAAAGTTGCCCAGCTTTTTTCCTCATATGAGTAGATATCATAAAGCAGTCTAGAACTCTTTTTCTTTGTTACTAATGTTATTTTTGATCTCTTCATACCTTAATCTGTTTCTGAAAAGAATTTTTCAGTATTTGTATGTGTTTTCAAAATAGGAGAAAAGGAAATAGGAATAGGCTCTGCTAGGGATAGGTTTTTCCCAATGCAGCAAGATGCTACTAAACGAAAACATTATAAAGAAAAAGTAAAATTGTAATTAGAACACGTGTGTAATTGTTTGATTTGTCCTGTGCCAAACAGAGATGTTTCAGATGTTAATCTAGTAATGGCAAACTCAACCTCAAAGCCCAGCCATCAGGTCTGTAATATATAGGGTAATTTATTTTTTTTAAAAAGTCCCTTCCAAGAATTAAATAAAAGGATATTGCACAGGAGTGTGCCTTCCATAGAATTAATTCAAAGGATATTGCACAGAAGTACGTCTTCCATAGAATTAATTCAAAGGATATTGCACAGGAGTGCACCTTCCATAGAATTAATTCAAAGGATATTGCATGCGCCTTCCATAGGAGGATGTTGCACCTTTCCATAGAATTAATTCAAAGGATATTGCACAGGAGCCTTCCATAGTTAATTCAAAGGATATTGCAAAGTGCACCTTCCATAGAATTAATTCAAAGGATATTGCACAGGAGTGCACCTTCCATAGAATTAATTCAAAGGATATTCACAGGAGTGCGCCTTCATAGAATTAATTCAAAGGATATTGCACAGGAGTGTGCCTTCCATAGAATTAATTCAAAGGATATTGCACAAAGGATATTGCACGCCTTCCATAGAATTAATTCAAAGGATATTGCACAGAGTAGTGTTAATTCAAAGCCTTCCATAGAATTAATTCAAAGGATATTGCACAGAGTGTGCCTTCCATAGAATTAATTCAAAGGATATTGCACAGGAGTGCGCCTTCCATAGAATTAATTCAAAGGATATTGCACAGGAGTGCGCCTCCATAGAATTAATTCAAAGGATATGCACAGGAATAGAATTAATTCAAAGGATATTGCACAGGAGTGCGCCTTCCATAGAATTAATTCAAAGGATATTGCACAGAGTGCTTTCCATAGAATTAATTCAAAGGATATTGCACAGAAGTGTGTTTTCCATAGAATTAATTAAAGGATATTGCACAGGAGTGTGCCCATAGAATTAATTCAAAGGATATTGCACAGGAGTGTGTTTTCCATAGAATTAATCCAAAGGATTTGCACAGGATATTCCACAGAAGACCCATAGAATTAATTCAAAGGATATTGCACAGGAGTGTGCCCATAGAATTAATTAAAGGATATTGCACAGGAGGCATTTTCCATGAATTAATTCAAAGGATATTGCACAGGAGTGTGCCTTCCATAGAATTAATCTAAAGGATATTGCACAGAGTGTGTTTCCATAGAATTAATTAATTCAAGGATATTGCATTAGAAGCGCCTTCCATAGAATTAATTCAAAGGATATTGCACAGAAGTGCGCTTTCCATAGAATTAATTCAAAGGATATTGCACAGGAGGTAAAGTTTATAGAATTAATTCAAAGGATATTGCACAGGAGTGCCTCCATAGAATTAATTAAAGGATATTGCATAGCAGCCTTCCATAGAATTAATTCAAAGGATATTGCACAGAAGTATACCTTCCATAGAATTAATTCACAGGAGTGTGTTTCAAAATTAATTCGTGATATTGCACAGGAGTGCGCCTTCCATAGAATTAATTCAAAGGATATTGTACAGAGTTGTTTTTCCATAGAATTAATTGTGATATTGCACAGGAGTGCGCCTTCCATAGAATTAATTCAAAGGATATTGCAGAAGTGTTTTCCGTGAATTAATTCAAAGGATATTGCACAGGAGTGCGCCTTCCATAGAATTAATTCAAAGGATTGCATGGTGAGTGCGTTTTTCCATAGAATTAATTCAAAGGATATTGCACAGGAGTACGCCTTCCATAAATTAATTCAAAGGATATTGCACAGGAGGTGTTTTCCTTCCATAGAATTAATTCAAAGGATATTGCACCAGTGAGTATACCTTCCATAGAATTAATTCAAAGGATATTGCACAGAATTAATTCAAAGATATATTTTCCATAGAATTAATTCAAAGGATATTGCACAGAAGTGCGCCTTTCCATAGAATTAATAATCAAAGGATATTGCACAGAAGGCCCATAGAATTAATTCAAAGGATATTGCACAGGAGTTCCATGAATTAATTCAAAGGATATTGCACAGGAGTATACCCATAGAATTAATTCAAAGGATATTGCACAGGAGTGTGTTTTCCATAGAATTATTAATTCAAAGGATATTGCACAGAAGTGCGCCTTCCATAGAATTAATTCAAAAGGGATATTGCACAGGAGTGAAATTTTCTTCCATAGAATTAATTCAAAGGATATTGCACAGGAGCATAGAATTAATCTAAAGGATATTGCACAGATATATTTTTCCATAGAATTAATTCGTACAAGATATTGCACAGGAGTGTGTTTTTCCATAGAAATTAATTTAAAGGATATTGCACAGAAGCATACCCCTTCCATAGAATTAATTCAAAGGATATTGCACAGAAGTATAAGTTTCCATAGAATTAATTCAAAGGATATTGCACAAGAAGTATACCTTCCATAGAATTAATTCAAAAGGATATTGCACAGGAGCAGGTTTTCCATAGAATTAATTCAAAGGATATTGCACAGAAGTATACCTCCATAGAATTAATTCAAAGGATATTGCACAGGAGTGCAGTTTTTCCATAGGAATTCAATTCAAAGGATATTGCACAGAAGTAGAATTACTCTATTGCACAGGAGAATTAAATTAATCAAAGGATATTGCATTGGAGTGTTTTCCATAGAATTAATTCAAAGGATATTGCACAGAAGTGCGCCTCATAGAATTAATTCAAAGGATATTGCACAGAAGTATATCTTCCAGAATTAATTCAAAGGATATTGCAGGAGAAGGTTTTTCCATAGAATTAATTCAAAGGATATTGCACAGAGAGCTTTCTCCATAGAATTAATTCAAAGGATATTGCACAGAAGCAAAAGTTTTCCATAGAATTAATTCAAAAGGATATTGCACAGAATAGAATTAATCAAAGGATAATACAGAAGTATACCATAGAATTAATTCAAAGGATATTGCACAGGGAGTGCGCCTTCCATAGAATTAATTCAAAGGATATTGCACAGGAGTGTGCCTTCCAGAATTAATTCAAAGGAATTAAGAGCTCTAAATTAATTCAAAGGATATTGCAGAAGTATACCTTTCCATAGAATTAATTCAAAGGATGTTGCACAGAAGGCCTTCCATAGAATTAATTCAAAGGATATTGCACAGAGTGCCTTCCATAGAATTAATTAAAGGATATTGCACAGGAATAGAATTAATTCAAAGGATATTGCACAGGGAGTGCGCCTACAGAGAATTAATTGTGCTGATATTGCACAGAAGTATACTTCCATAGAATTAATTCAAAGGATATTGTACAGAGTGCGCCTTCCATAGAATTAATTAAAGGATATTGCAAAGAATTAATCAAAGATATTGCACAGGATATGCCTTCCATAGAATTAATTCAAAGGATATTGCACAGAAGTATACCTCCATAGAATTAATTCAAAGGATATTGCACAGAAGTGCGCCTTCCATAGAATTAATTCAAAGGATATTGCACAGGAGTAAGTGCCTTCCATAGAATTAATTCAAAGGATATTGCACAGGAGTATACTTCCATAGAATTAATTCAAAGGATATTGCACAGAAGTATACCCTTCCATAGAATTAATTCAAAAGGATATTGCATGAAGTGCGCCATAGAATTAATTCAAAGGATATTGCACAGAAGTATATTTTTCCATAGAATTAATTCAAAGGATATTGCACAGGAGTGCGTTCTTCCATAGAATTAATTCAAAGGATAGCTGCACAGAAGTATATTCCATAGAATTAATTCAAAGGGATATTGCACAGGAGTGCGCCTTCCATAGAATTAATTCAAAGGATATTGCATGTATATGTTTTCCATAGAATTACACCAAAGGATATTGCATAGAATTAATTCAAAAGGATATTGCACAGAAGTAGTACTTCCATAGAATTAATTCAAAGGATATTGCACAGAAGTATACCTTCCATAGAATTAATCTAAAGGATATTGCACAGAAGTATATTCTCCATAGAATTAATTCAAAGGATATTGCACAGGAGTGCGCTCCATAGAATTAATCTGTAGGATATTGCATAGGAGTGTACCTTCTCATAGAATTAATTCAAAGGATATTGCACAGAAGTATACCTTCCATAGAATTAAATTCAAAGGATATAGAATTAATTGCACAGAAGTGCGCCTTCCATAGAATTAATTCAAAGGATATTGCACAGAAGTATATTCCATAGAATTAATTCAAAGGATATTGCACAGAAGTATACCTCCATAGAATTAATTCAAAGGATATTGTACAGGAGTGCGGCCTCCATAGAATTAATTCAAAGGATATTGTACACAGAAGTATACCTCCATAGAATTAATTCAAAGGATATTGCACAGGAGTATACCCATAGAATTAATTCAAAGGATATTGCACAGAAGTATACCTTCCATAGAATTAATTCAAAGGATATTGCACAGGAGGTGTTTTCCATAGAATTAATTCAAAGGATATTGCACAGAAGTATACCTTCCATAGAATTAATTCAAAGGATATTGCACAGAGTGTGCTTCTCCATAGAATTAATTCAAAGATATTGCACAAGAGGATACCTTCCATAGAATTAATTCAAAGGATATTGCACAGAAGTATACCTTCCATAGAATTAATTCAAAGGATATTGCACAGAAGTGCGCTTCCATAGAATTAATTCAAAGGATATTGCACAGAAGTATACCTTCCATAGAATTAATTCAAAAGATATTGCACAGAAGTGTACCTTCCATAGAATTAATTCAAAGGATATTGCACAGAAGTAGTGGCCTTCCATAGAATTAATTCAAAGGATATTGCACAGAAGTATACCTTCCATAGAATTAATTCAAAGATATTAAATAGAAGTATACCTTCCATAGAATTAATTCAAAGGATATTGCATGTGAGTGCGCCTTCCATAGAATTATAATTCAAAGGATATTGCAGAAGTATACTCTTCCATAGAATTAATTCAAAGGATATTGCACAGAAGTGGTACCTTCCATAGAATTAATTCAAAGGATATTGCATGAAGAAGTATTTCCCATAGAATTAATTCAAAGGATATTGCACAGGAGTGCGCCTTCCATAGAATTAATTCAAAGGATATTGCACAGAAGTATACCTTCCATAGAATTAATTCAAAGGATATTGCACAGGAGTGCGCCTTCCATAGAATTAATTCAAAGGATATTGCACAGAAGTATACCTTTCCATAGAATTAATTCAAAGGATATTGCATAGGATAGAATTAATTCAAATGGATGCCTTCCATAGAATTAATTCAAAGGATATTGCACAGAAGTGCGCCTTCCATAGAATTAATTCAAAGGATATTGCACAAGAAGTATATTTTCCATAGAATTAATTAAAGTGATATTGCACATTGAGAAGTGTGCCTTCCATAGAATTAATTCAAAGGATATTGCACAGAAGTATAAAGGATATTGCCCTTCCATAGAATTAATTCAAAGGATATTGCACAGAAGTATACCTTCCATAGAATTAATTCAAAGGATATTGCACAGAAGTATACCTTCCATAGAATTAATTCACAGAAGTTTTTCCATAGAATTAATTAAAGGATATTGCACAGAAGTATACCTTCCATAGAATTAATTCAAAGGATATTGCACAGAATTAATTCAGAGATATTGCACAGAAGTGTGCATAGAATTAATTGGGGATATTGCACAGAAGTACCTTTTTCCATAGAATTAATTCAAAGATATTGCACAGAAGTATACCTATAGAATTAATTCAAAGGTACGCACAGGAGTGTTCTTCCATAGGAATTAATTCAAAGGATATTGCACAGGAGTGCGCCTTCCATAGAATTAATTCAAAGGATATATTGCACAGGAGTATGTTTTCCATGAATTAATTCAAAGGGATATTGCACAGGAGTATACCTTCCATAGAATTAATTCCAAAGGATATTGCACAGAGTGTGCTTCCATAGAATTAATTCAAAGGATATTGCACAGGAGTGCGCTACCTTCCATAGAATTAATTCAAAGGATATTGCACAGAAGTATAGCCTTCCATAGAATTAATTCAAAGGATATTGCACAGGAGTGCGCCTCCATAGAATTAATTCAAAGGATATTGCACAGAGTGTGTTCTCCATAGAATTAATTCAAAGGATATTGCAGGAGTGAAGCATACCTTCCATAGAATTAATTCAAAGGATATTGCACAGAAGTATAAGCCTTCCATAGAATTAATTCAAAGGATATTGCACAGGAGTACCTTCCATAGAATTAATTCAAAGGATATTGCACAGGAGTGTGCCTTCCATAGAATTAATTCAAAGGATATTGCACAGAAGTATACCTTCCATAGAATTAATTCAAAGGATATTGCACAGAAGTGTTTTTTCATAGAATTAATTCAAAGGATATTGCACAGGAGTGCGCCTTCCATAGAATTAATTCAAAGATATTGCAGAAGAGTATTTCCATAGAATTAATTCAAAGGATATTGCACAGGATACTCTTCCATAGAATTAATTCAAGATAATAATAGAAGAGCTATAGAATTAATTCAAAGGATATTGCACAGGAGCAAAATTCAAAGGATTAATTCCATAGAATTAATTCAAAGGATATTGCACAGGAGTGCGCCTTCCATAGAATTAATTCAAAATTAATCTAAAGGATATTGCACAGGAGCAAAGAATTAATTCAAAGGATATTGCACAGAAGTAGAATTAATTCAAAGGATATTGCACAGATTACCTTCCATAGAATTAATTCAAAGGATATTGCACAGAAGTATTTCTAGAATCCATAGAATTAATTCAAAGGATATTGTACAGAAGTATTACTCCCTTCCATAGAATTAATTCAAAGGATATTGCACAGGAGTGTGTTTCCACAGAATTAATTCAAAGATATTGTACAGAAGTATACTCTTCCAGAATTAATTCAAAGGATATTGCACAGGAGTGTGTTTTCCATAGAATTAATTCAAAGGATATTGCAGAAGTATACCTTCCATAGAATTAATCTTGATATTTATGGAGTAAGGTTTTTCCAGGAATTAATTCAGTGATACGTAAGGTAGGCGCGCCTCTTCCATAGAATTAACTAAAGGATATTGCACAGAAGAGGATTTGGTTGGGAATTAATTCAAAGGAGGGCTGCACAGAAGCATACCTTCCATAGAATTAATTCAGCGATATTGCATAGAAGTATATCGGTAGAATTAATTCAAAGGATATTGCACAGGAGTGCGCTTCCATAGAATTATTAATTCAAAGGATATTGCACAGAAGTGATATTTTCCATAGAATTGAATTAAAGGATATTGCACAGGAGTGCGCCTTCCATAGAATTAATCTAGATACGTAATAGAAGTATAAAGGATATTGCACAGAAGAATTAAATGACCAAAGGATATTGCATGGAAAGCAGTGTTTTCCATAGAATTATTAAAAGGATATTGCATTAAGTATACCTTCCATAGAATTAATTCAAAGGATACGTACAGAAGTATACCCTTCCATAGAATTAATTCAAAGGATATTGCACAGAAGTATATTTCCTAAGGAATTAATTCAAAGGATAATTGCACAGGAGTGCGCCTTCCATAGAATTAATTCCAAAGGATATTGGTACAGAAGTGCGCCTTTCCATAGAATTAATTCAAAGGATATTGCACAGAAGTTATTACCTCCATAGAATTAATTCAAAGGATATTGCACAGAAGTATACCTTCCATAGAATTAATTCAAAGGATATTGCAGGAAGCATATTTTCCATAGAATTAATTCAAAGATATGGTACAGGAGTGCGCCCATAGAATTAATTCAAAGGATATTGCACAGAAGTATACTCTTCCATAGAATTAATTCAAAAGGATATTGTACAGGAGCAAAAAGCCTAGAATTAATTCGTGATATTGTATGTAGCATAGAATTAATTCAAAGGGATATTGCACAGAAGAGCATCTCCTTCAATAGAATTAATCTAAAGGATACGGTAACAGAAGTATACCTTCCATAGGAATTTAATTCAAAGGATATTGCACAGAAGTATACCTTCCATAGAATTAATTCAAAGGATATTGCACAGAAGTGCGCCTTCCATAGAATTAATTCAAAGGATATTGCACAGAAGTATACCTTCCATAGAATTAATTCAAAGGATATTGCACAGGAGTGCGCCTTCCATAGAATTAATTCAAAGGATATTGCACAGAAGTATACCTTCCATAGAATTAATTCAAAGGATATTGCACATGCGCATAGAATTAATTCAAAGGATTTCCATAGAATTAATTCAAAGGATATTGCACAGAAGTATACCTTCCATAGAATTAATTCAAGATATTGCACAGTGCGCCTTCCATAGAATTAATTCAAAGGATATTGCACAGAAGTATACCTTCCATAGAATTAATTCAAAGGATTGCACAGAAGATACCTTCCATAGAATTAATTCAAGGATATTGCACAGAAGTATACCTTCCATAGAATTAATTCAAAGGATATTCACACAGAAGTGCGCCTTCCATAGAATTAATTCAAAGGATATTGCACAGGAGTATACCTTCCATAGAATTAATTCAAAGGATATTGCACAGAGTGCCTTCCATAGAATTAATTCCAAAGAAGTATAGCTTCCATAGAATTAATTAAATATATTGTACAGGAGTGTATCCATAGAATTAATTCAAAGGATATTGCACAGAAGCATATTTCCATAGAATTAATTCAAAGGATATGTACAGGAGTGCGGCCTTCCATAGAAATTCTAATTAAAAGGATATTGCACAGGAGCTTCCATAGAATTAATAAAAGGATATTGCACAGGAGCCTTCCATAGAATTAATTCAAAGGGATATTGCACAGAAGTATTATTTTCCATAGAATTAATTCAAAGGATACGCTAGGAGTGTGTTCCATAGAATTAATTCAAGGATATTATTGTACAGGAGAATTAACTAAAATTTTGCACAGAAGACAGTAGAATTAATTCAAAGGATATTGCACAGGAGTGCGCCTTCCATAGAATTAATTCAAAGGATAGCTGCACAGAAGGTGTTTTCCCAGAATTAATTCAAAGATATTGCACAGAAGTGCGCCTTCCATAGAATTAATTCAAAGGATATTGTACAGAAGGGTAGCCTCCATAGGGAATTAATTCAAAGGATATTGCACAGAAAGGATACCTTCCATAGAATTAATTCAAAGGATATGGAGCAAAGTCAGAATTAATTAAAGGATATTGCACAGGAGTGCGCCTTCCATAGAATTAATTCAAAGGATATTGCACAGAAGTATACCTTCCATAGAATTAATTCAAAGGATATTGGTACAGGAGCCTCCATAGAATTATTAATTCAAAAGGATATTGCACAGGAGTGCGCCTTCCCATAGAATTAATTCAAAGGATATTGCACAGAGATAGAATTAATTGTGATATTCCATAGAATTAATTCAAAGGATATTGCACAGAAGTATACCAGAATTAATTCAAAGGATATTGCACAGAGTGTGTTCCATAGAATTAATTCAAAGGATATTGCACAGGAGTTATGCCTTCCATAAATTAATTAAAGGATATTGCACAGAGTGTGTTTTCCATAGAATTAATCTAAAGGATATTGCACAGAAGTGCGCCTTCCATAGAATTAATTCAAAGATATTGCATGAAGTATATTTTCCATAGAATTAATTCAAAGGATATTGCATGTGAGTGCGCCCATAGATATCATTAATTCAAAGGATATTGCACAGAAGTTATTGTTTTTCCAGAATTATCTAAAGGATATTGCACAGGAGTGTGCTTCCATAGAATTAATCAAAAGGATATTGCACAGAAGTATTTTTCCATAGAATTAATTCAAAGGATATTGCACAGGAGTGCGCCTTCCATAGAATTAATTCAAAGGATATTGCACAGGAATTAATTCAGCCTTGCCTATAGAATTAATTCACAAAGGATATTGCACAGGAAGTGCCTTCCATAGAATTAATTCAAAGGATACTGTACAGAGTGTGTTTTTCCATAGAATTAATTCAAAAGGATATTGCACAGAAGGTTCTTCCATGGAATTAATTCAAAGATACGTACAGGAGTGTGCCTTCCATAGAATTAATTCGTGCTGATATTGCACAGAAGTGCCTTCCATAGAAATTGAATCTCAAAATGATATTGCACAGAAGTATACCTTTCCATAGAATTAAAAGGATATTGCACAGGAGTGCGCCTTCCATAGAATTAATTCAAAGGATATTGCACAGAAGTGGGCTTCTCCATAGAATTAATTCAAAGATATTGCACAGAAGGTACCTTCCATAGAATTAATTCAAAGGATATTGCACAAGGAGTACCTTCCATAGAATTAATTCAAAGGATATTGCACAGAAGTATACCTTAGAATTAATTCAAAGTGATATTGTTGGGGAAGGTTACCCTTCCATAGAATTAATTCAAAGGATATTGCAGGATGTCATTACTCTTTCCATAGAATTAAATTAAAGATATTGCACAGAAGTATACCCTTCCATAGAATTAATTCAAAGGATATTGTAGAAGAGTTACTTCCTTCCATAGAACAATTCAAAGGGATATTGGCACAGGAGCAAGCCATAGAATTAATTCAAAGATATTGCACAGAAGTGCGCCTCCAGAAATTAATTCAAAGGATATTGCACAGAAGAAGTACCTTCCATAGAATTAATCAAAGGATATTGCACAGAAGTATACCTTCCATAGAATTAATTCAAAGGATATTGCACAGAAGTATACCTTCCATAGAATTAATTCAAAGGATATTACAGACATACCTCCATAGAATTGAATTCAAAGGATATTGCACAGAAGTATTTTCCATAGGAATTAATTAAAGGATATTGCACAGGAGTGCTTTTCATAGAATTAATTCAAGGATATTGCACAGGAGTGTGTTTTCCATAGAATTAATTCAAAGGATATTGCACAGAAGTGCGCCTTCCATAGAATTAATTCAAAGGATATTGCACAAAGCATTCCTTCCATAGAATTAATTCAAAGGATATTGCACAGAAGTATACCTTCCATAGAATTAATTAATTCAAGGATATTGCACAGAAGTATACCTTCCATAGAATTAATTCAAAGGATATTGCACAGGAGTAAGCTTCCATAGAATTAATTCAAAGGATATTGCACAAAGTATACCCATAGAATTAATTCAAAGGATATTGGTACAGAGTGCGTTTTCCAGAATTAATTCAAAGGATATTGCACAGGAGTGCGCCTTCCATAGAATTAATTCAAAGGATATTAAGAAGTGAGTATTTTCCATAGAATTAATTCAAAGGATATTGCACAAGTGCTGCCTTCCAGAATTAATTCAAAGGATATTGCACAGAAGTATTTTTCCATAGAATTAATTCAAAGGATATTGCACAGGAGTGAATTAATTCAAAGGAGACCAGAAGTTCCATAGAATTAATTCAAAGGATACAGAGTAGCACTTTCCACAGAATTAATTCAAAGGATATTGCACAGAAGTATACCTTTCATAGAATTAATCTGAAAGGATATTTATAATGAGGCGCTTTCCAAGAATTAAATTCAAAGATATTTCAAAAAGTTGCGCCTTCCATAGAATGATTTCAAAGGATATACAGGAGAAGCCCATATAGAATTAATTCAAAGGATACGGCACAGAAGTATATTTTCCATAGAATTAATCAAAGGATATTGCATGAAGTATACCTTCCATAGAATTAATTCAAAGGATATTGCATTATAGTGCGTATTTCCATGAATTAATTCAAAGGATATTGCATAGAAGTATACCTTCCATAGAATTAATTCCAAAGGATATTGCACAGAGTGTGGCTCCATAGAATTAATTCAAAGGATATTGCACAGAGTATACCTTCCATAGAATTAATCTAAAGGATATTGCATAAGATACCTTCCAGAATTAATTCAAAGGATATTGCACAGAATAGAATTAATTCAAGGATATTGCACAGGAGGTTCCATAGAATTAATTCAAAGGATATTGCACAGGAGTGCGCCTTCCATAGAATTAATTCAAAGGATATTGCGCCTTCCATAGAATTAATTCAAAGGATGTTTATACCAATTAATTCAAAGGATATTGCACAGGAGTATACCTTCCATAGAATTAATTCAAAGGATATTGCACAGGAGTGTACCTTCCATAGAATTAATTCAAAGGATATTGCACAGAAGTAAACCTTCCATAGAATTAATTCAAAGGATATTGCACAGGAGTATACCTTCCATAGAATTAATTCAAAGGATATTGCACATATAGAATTAATTCAAGGATATTGTACAGAGTGCGCCTTCCATAGAATTAATTCAAAGGATATTGCACAGGGAAGCCTTCCATAGAATTAATTCAAGGATACAGGACCTTCCATAGAATTAATTCAAAGGATATTGCACAGAAGTATACCTTCCATAGAATTAATTCAATTCAGTTGCACAAGTGCGCCTTCCATAGAATTAATTCAAAGGATATTGCACAGAGTATACCTTCCATAGAATTAATTCAAAGGATATGCCAGAAGTATACCTTCCATAGAATTAATTCAAAGGATATTGCACAGAAGTATGCCTTCCATAGAATTAATTCAAAGGATATTGCACAGAAGTATACCTTCCATAGAATTAATTCAAAGGATATTGCACAGGAGAGTTCCATAGAATTTTCAAAAGTCCATAGAATTAAATTCAAAGGATATTGCACAGAAGTATACCTTCCAGAATTAATTCAAAGGATATTGCACAGGAGTGCGCCTTCCATAGAATTAATTCAAAGGATATTGCACAGAAGCATACCTTCCATAGAATTAATTCAAAGGATATTGCACAGGAGTGCGCCTTCCATAGAATTAATTCAAAGGATATTGCACAGGAAGTGCGCAATCATAGAATTAATTCAAAGGATACGTACAGAGTGCGTTTCCAGGGAATTAATTCAAAGGATACGGGCCAGCCTTCCATAGAATTAATCCAAAGGATTTTGCACAGAAGTGTGCCTTCCATAGAATTAATTGAAGGATATTGCACAGAAGTATATTCTCCATAGAATTAATTCAAAGGATACACAGGAGTGTGTTTCATAGAATTAATTCAAAGGATATTGCACAGGAGTGTGCCTCCTATAGAATTAATTCAAAGGATATTGCATTGTGAGTGTCTATAGAATTCCATAATTCAAAAGGATATTGCACAGAAGTGCTACTTCTTCCATAGAAATTAATTCAAAGGATATTGCACAGAAGTGTTGTTACCCATAGAATTAAATTCAAAGGATATTGCACAGAAGCGCGTCTATGAATTATTAATTCAAAGGATATTGCACAGAAGTATGTTTTCCATAGAATTAATTCAGTTGATATTGCACAGAGCAAGGCCTTCCATAGAATTAATTCAAAGGATATTGCACAGGAGTGCCTTCCATAGAATTAATTCAAAGGATATTAAAGGAGTGTGCCTTCCATAGAATTAATTCAAAGGATATTGCACATGTTGCACAGAAGTATACCTTCCATAGAATTAATTCAAGGATATTGCACAGAAGCATGCCTTCCTAGAACAATTCAAGGATATTACATATTCCATAGAATTAATTCAAAGGATATTGCACAGAAGTATACCTTCCATAGAATTAATTCAAAGGATATTGCACAGGAGTGTGCCTTCCATAGAATTAATTCAAAGGATATTGCACAGGAGTATGCCTTCCATAGAATTAATTCAAAGGATATTGCACAGAAGTGTGCCTTCATAGAATTAATTCAAAGGATTTGCCAGAAGTATAGGATTAATTCAAAGGATGTTGCCACACCTTCATAGAATTAATTCAAAGGATATTGCACAGGAGTGCGCCTTCCATAGAATTAATTCAAAGGATATTGCACAGGAGTGTGCCTTCCATAGAATTAATTCAAAGGATATTGCACAGGAGTGCGCCTTCCATAGAATTAATTCAAAGGATATTGCACAGGAGTGCGCCTTCCATAGAATTAATTCAAAGGATATTGCACAGGAGTGCGCCTTCCATAGAATTAATTCAAAGGATATTGCACAGAAGTATACCTTCCATAGAATTAATTCAAAGGATATTGCACAGAAGTGTGCCTTCCATAGAATTAATTCAAAGGATATTGCACAGGAGTGTGCTTCCATAGAATTAATTCGAGGATATTGCACAGAAGTATACCTTCCATAGAATTAATTCAAAGGATATTGCACAGGTGCGCCTTCCATAGAATTAATTCAAGGATATTGCACAGGAGTGTGCCTTCCATAGAATTAATTCAAAGGATATTGCACAGAAGTACCTTCCATAGAATTAATTCAAAGGATATTGCAAAGGATAGAATTAATTCAAGGATATTGCACAGGATAGAATTAATTCAAAGGATATTGCGCCTTCCATAGAATTAATTCAAAGATATTGCATAAATTAATTCAAAGGATATTGCACCCAAGTGCGCCTTCCATAGAATTAATTCAAAGGATATTGCACAGGGAGTATACCTTCCATAGAATTAATTCAAAGGATATTGCACAGGAGTATACGCCATCCATAGAATTAATTCAAAGGATATTGCACAGAAGTATACCTTCCATAGAATTAATTCAAAGGATAATTCAAAGCTTTTGGTGTGCCTTCCATAGAATTAATTCAAAGGATATTGCACAAGTGCGCCTTCCATAGAATTAATTCAAAGGATATTGCACAGAAGTATTTTTCCATAGAATTAATTCAAAGGATATTGCACAGGAGTGCGCCTTCCATAGAATTAATTCAAAGGATATTGCACAGAGTGTGCCTTCCATAGAATTAATTCAAAGGATATTGCACAATGTGTTTTCCATAGAATTAATTCAAAAGGATATTGCACAGAGGTGCGCCTTCCATAGAATTAATTCAAAGGATGTTGCAAAGATATTATTGCCTTCCATAGAATTAATTCAAGGATATTGCACAGACATACCTTCCATAGAATTAATTCAAGGGATATTGCACAGAAGTATACCTTCCATAGAATTAATTCAAAGGATATTGCACAGAAGTATACCTTCCATAGAATTAATTCAAAGGATATTGCACAGGGTATTCCATAGAATTAATTCAAATATTGCACAGAAGTATACCTTCCATAGAATTAATTCGAAAGGGATTGCGCCTTCCATAGAATTAATTCAAAGGATACACAGGCGCCTTCCATAGAATTAATTCAAAGGATATTGCACAGGAGTGCGCCTTCCATAGAATTAATTCAAAGGATATTGCACAGGAGTGCGCCTTCCATAGAATTAATTCAAAGGATATTGCACAGAAGTAAACCTTCCATAGAATTAATTCAAAGGATATTGCACAGAGTGTACCTTCCATAGAATTAATTCAAAGGATATTGCAAGAAGTGATAGAATTAATTCAAAGGATATTGCACAGTGTACCTTCCATAGAATTAATTCAAAGGATATTGCACAGAAGTAAGGATACCTTCCATAGAATTAATTCAAAGGATATTGCACAGGAATTAATTCAAGATAATTTCTTTCATAGAATTAATTCAAAGGATATTGCACAGAAGTGTGCCTTCCATAGAATAATTCAAGGATACAAAGGATATTCAAAGCCTTCATAGAATTAATTCAAAGGATATTGCACAGAAGTATACCTTCCATAGAATTAATTCAAAGGATATTGCACAGAAGTGCCTTCCATAGAATTAATTCAAAGGATATTGCACAGAAGATATACCTTCCATAGAATTAATTCAAAGGATATTGTACAGGAATTAATTCAAGGATATTGCACCTTCCATAGAATTAATTCAAAGGAATTCAAAGGATATTGCATACCTTCCATTAATTCAAGGATATTGCACAGAAGTGCCTTCCATAGAATTAATTCAAAGGATATTGCACAGAGTGTCTTCCATAGAATTAATTCAAGGATATTACTGGGTGCGCCTTCCATAGAATTAATTCAAAGGATATTGCACAGAAGTATACCTTCCATAGAATTAATTCAAAGGATATTGCACAGAAGGATATTGCTGAATATACCTTCCATAGAATTAATTCAAAGGATATTGCACAAGGAGCAGCTTTGAAATTCCATAGAATTAATTCAAAGGATATTGCACAGAAGTGTACCTTCCATAGAATTAATTCAAAGGAT
The DNA here is from genome assembly GCA_903632075.3 of Acanthosepion pharaonis. Taxonomy (NCBI): domain Eukaryota; kingdom Metazoa; phylum Mollusca; class Cephalopoda; order Sepiida; family Sepiidae; genus Acanthosepion; species Acanthosepion pharaonis. The sequence continues at coordinate 558,009 of CAHIKZ030000362.1, read as the reverse complement.
ATTGCACAGGAGTGCGCCTTCCATAGAATTAATTCAAAGGATATTGCATTGCCTTCCATAAATTAATTCAAAGGATATTGCACCTTCCATAGAAATTCAAAGGATATTCACAAGGATAGAATTAATTCAAAGGATATTGCACAGAAGTGTGCCTTCCATAGAATTAATTCAAGGATATTGCTGAGAAGTATACCTTCCATAAATTAATTCAAAGGATATTGCACAGAAGTATACCTTCCATAGAATTAATTCAAAGAATTTAATAGAATTAATTCAAAGGATATTGCACAGATAAATGTGTTTTCCATAGAATTAATTCAAAGGATATTGCACAGGTGCGCCTTCCATAGAATTAATTCAAGGATATTGCACAGAAGTGCGCCTTCATAGAATTAATTCAAAGGATATTGCACAGAAGTACCTTCCATAAATTAATTCAAAGGATATTGCACAGATACCTTCCATAGAATTAATTCAAAGGATATTGCACAGGGAGTGCGCCTTCCATAGAATTAATTCAAAGGATATTGCACAGGAGTCCTTCCATAGAATTAATTCAAAGGATATTGCACAGAAGTGCGCCTTCCATAGAATTAATTAATTCAAAGGATATTGGGAGTGTTTTCCCATAGAATTAATTCAAGGATGTGCACAGAGTGCGCCTTCCATAGAATTAATTCAAAGGATATTGCATAGAATTAATTCAAAGGATATTGCACATACCTTCCATAGAATTAATTCAAAGGATATTGCACAGGGAGTGCGCCTTCCATAGAATTAATTCAAAGGATATTGCACAGAAGAATTATTCACCTTCCATAGAATTAATTCAAGGATATTGCACATAGAATTAATTCAAGGATGTTATTGAAGTATACCTTCCATAGAATTAATTCAAAGGATATTGCACAGGAGTGCGTGCCTTCCATAGAATTAATTCAAAGGATATTGCTGAAGTGCGCCTTCCATAGAATTAATTCGAGGATATTGCACAGGTATACTTCCATAGAATTAATTCAAAGGATATTGCACAGAAGTATACCTTCCATAGAATTAATTCAAAGGATATTGCACAGAAGCGCCTTCCATAGAATTAATTCAAAGGATATTGCACAGGAGCGCCTTCCATAGAATTAATTCAAAGGATATTGCACAGAGTGCGCCTTCCATAGAATTAATTCAAAAGGATATTGCTTTGGTGCGCCTTCCATAGAATTAATTCAAAGGATATTGCACAGAAGTGCACCTTCCATAGAATTAATTCAAAGGATATTGCATAAGCATACCTTCCATAGAATTAATTCACAGAAGATATTTTCCATAATTAAAGGATTTGCACAGAAATTAATTCAAAGGATATTGCACAGAAGTGTGCCTTCCATAGAATTAATTCAAAGGATATTGCACAGGAGTGCGCCTTCCATAGAATTAATTCAAAAGGATATTGCACAGAAGTATACCTTCCATAAAATTAATTCAAAGGATAATACTTCCATAGAATTAATTCAAAGGATATTGCACAGGATATTGTGCGCCTTCCATAGAATTAATTCAAAGGATATTGCACAGCGCCTTCCATAGAATTAATTCTTCCATGAAGTATACCTTAAATTAATTCAAAGGATATTGCACAGGAGTGCGCCTTCCATAGAATTAATTCAAAGGATATTGCACAGAACCTTCCATAGAATTAATTCAAAGGATATGTACAGAAGTGCGCCTTCCATAGAATTAATTCAAAGGATATTGCACAGAAGTATGCCTTCCATAGAATTAATTCAAAAGGATATTGCACAGGAGTCGCCTTCAGGAATTAATTCAAAGAGATGTGCACAAGTGTTTCCTTCCATAGAATTAATTCAAGGATATTACTGAGGTCGCCTTCATAAGGTGAATTCAAAGGATATTACTGAAATCGTAACTTCCATAGAATTAATTCAAGGATATTGCTGAAGTATGCAACTAGAATTAATTCGAGATGTGCACAGAGTCACTTCCATAGAATTAATTCAAGGATATTGCACAGTGCGCCTTCCATAGAATTAATTCAAGGATAATGCACAAGTGCGCTCATAGAATTAATTCAGGATATTGCACAGTGCGCCTTCATAAATTAATTCAAAGGATATTAACACAGAATGCGCCTTCCATAAATTAATTCAAAAGGATATTGCACAAGTATACCTTCCATAGAATTAATTCAAGGATATTGCACAGAGTGTGTACCTTCCATAATTAATTCAAGGATATTGCACAGATGTATTCCATAAATTAATTCAAGGATATTACTGGAGTGCACCTATAGAATTAATTCAAAGGATATTGCACAGGAGTGTGCCTTCCATAGAATTAATTCAAAGGATATTGCATTAGGAGTGCTCCAAGTAGAATTAATTCAAAGATATTGCACAGCTTTTCTCTATAGAATTAATTCAAAGGATATTGCAGAAAGTATAGTTTCCATAGAATTAATTCAAAGGATATTGCACCGGAGTGCCTTCCATAGAATTAATTCAAAAGGATATTGCACAGGTGCCTTCCCATATTGAATTAATTCAAAGGATATTGCACAGGAGTCGCCTTCCATAGAATTAATTCAAAAGGATATTGCACAGGAGTGCCCTTCCAGAATTAATTCAAAGGATATTCCACAGGAATTCAAGGATATTTCACAAGTGTGCCTTCCATAGAATTAATTCAAAGGATATTGCACAGGGTCGCCATCCATAAATTAATTCAAGGGATATTAAAGTGCACCTTCAGAATTAATTCAAAGGATATTGCACAGGAGTGTGCCTTCCATAGAATTAATTCAAGATGTTGCACAGGAGTGTGCCTTCCATAGAATTAATTCAAGGATATTGCACAGGAGTGCACCTTCCATAGAATTAATTCAAAGGATATTGCACAGGAGTGTGCCTTCCATAGAATTAATTCAAAGGATATTGTACAGGAGCGTGCTCCATAGAATTAATTCAAAGGATATTGCACAGAAGTATACCTTCCATAGAATTAATTCAAGGATGTACAGGAGTGCGCCTTCCATAGAATTAATTCAAGGATATTGCACAGGAGGTGTTTATGAATTAATTGAGATATTGCACAGGAGTGCCCTTCCATAGAATTAATTCAAAGTTGCATGAAGGTGTGCCTTCCATAGAATTAATTCAAAGGATATTGCTGGGAGTGCCTTCCATAGAAGGATATGCCTGAAGTGCCTTCCATAGAATTAATTCAAAGGATATTGCACAGGAGTGCCTTCCATAGAATTAATTCAAAGGATATTGCACAGGAGTGCGCCTTCCATAGAATTAATTCAAAAGGATGTGCACAAGTGCGCCTTCCACAAGAAGTATACAAGTCTTTCCATAGAATTAATTCAAATGTTCTGATATTCCACAAAGGATATTGCAGAAATTGCCTTCCATAGAATTAATTCAAAGGATATTGCACAGGAGTATACCTTCCGTAGAATTAATTCAAAGGATATTGCACAGGAGTGTATTGCCTTCCATAGAATTAATTCAAAGGATATTGCACAGAAGTGCGCCTTCATAGAATTAATTCAAAGATATTCTTTCAGAAGTGCACCTTCATAGAATTAATTCAAAGGATATTGCACAGAGTGTGCCTTCCATAGAATTAATTCAAAGGATGTGCACAGGAGTGTGCCTTCCATAGAATTAATTCAAAGGATATTGCACAGAAAGATACCTTCCATAGAATTAATTCAAAGGATACGTACGGAGTGCCTTCCATAGAATTAATTCAAAGGATATTGCACAGGAGTGTGCCTTCCATAGAATTAATTCAAGGATATTGCACAGGAGTACGCCTTCCATAGAATTAATTCAAAGGATATTGCACGAAGTAGAATTAATTCAAAGATATTAAATGCCTTCCAGAATTAATTCAAAGGATGTTGCACAGAGCAAGCCTTCCATAGAATTAATTCAAAGGATATGCACAGAGTCGCCTTCCATAGAATTAATTCAAAGGATATTGCACAAGTATACCTTCCATAGAATTCAAAGGATATTTTAGAAAGGATATTAATTCAAAGGATATTGCAAAAGTGCCTTCCATAGAATTAATTCAAAGGATATTGCACAGGAGTGTGCCTTCCATAGAATTAATTCAAAGGGATGTTATTGCACAGAGTTAAGCCTTCATAGAATTAATTCAAGGATATTGCACAGAAGTACCTTCCATAGAATTAATTAAAGGATATTGCACAGAAGTATCCATAAATTAATTCAAAGGATATTGCACAGAGGAGCGCCTTCCATAGAATTAATTCCCAGATATTGCACAGGAGTATACCTTCCATAGAATTAATTCAAAGGATATTCTGAAATTGCGCCTTCCAGAATTAATTCAAAGGATATTGCACCCTTCCATAGAATTAATTCAAAGGATATTGCAGGATTGTGTTTTCCATAGAATTAATTCAAAGGATATTGCACAGAGCGCCTTCCATAGAATTAATTCAAGGATATTGCAGTATAGAATTAATTAAGTTTTGCTGCGCCTTCCATAGAATTAATTCAAGGATATTCTTTGAAGTATACCTTCCATAGAATTAATTCAAAGGATATTGCACAGGGTGTGCCCCATAGAATTAATTCAAAGGATAATGCACAGAGTGTGCCTTCCATAGAATTAATTCAAGGATATTGCATTGAAGGGTACCTTCCATAGAATTAATTCAAAGGATATGCACAGGAGTGTTATTCCATAGAATTAATTCAAGGATATTACAGAAGTATATTCCATAGAATTAATTCAAAGGATATTGTACAGGAGCAGCCTTCCATAGAATTAATTCAAAGGATATTGCACAGGAGCAAGCGCCTTCCATAGAATTAATTCAAAGGATATTGCACAGGGTACCTTCCATAGAATTAATTCAAAGGATATTGCACAGAAGTGCGCCTTCCATAGAATTAATTCAAAGGATATGCACAGAAGTGCGCCTTCCATAAATTAATTCAAAGGATATTGCACAGGAGGCGCCTTCATAGAATTAATTCAAAGGATATTGCACAGGAGAATTACCTTCATAAATTAATTCAAAGGATATTCACAGAAGTGCGCCTTCCATAGAATTAATTCAAGGATATTGCACAGAAGTGTGCCTTCCATAGAAATTAATTCAAAGGATATTGCACAGGAGGAAAAGCTATACCTTCCATAGAATTAATTCAAAGGATATTGCATAGAGTGCGCCTTCCATAGAATTAATTCAAGGATATTGCACAGGAGTGCCTTCCATAGAATTAATTCAAAGGATATTCTAAGCGCCTTCCAGAAGTAAGGATATTGCACTTCCATAGAATTAAATTCAAAGGATATTGCACAGGAGTGCGCCCATAGGAATTAATTCAAAGGATATTGCACAGAGTACATACCTTCATAGAATTAATTCAAGGATATTGCACAGGAGTGCGCCTTCCATAGAATTAATTCAAAGGGATGTTGCACAGGAGTGCCTTCCACAGAATTAATTCAAAGCACAGTGCGCCTTCATTAGGATATTGCGCATTCCAGAATTAATTCAAAGGATATGCACAGAAGTATACCTTCCATAAATTAATTCAAAGGATATTGCACAGGAGTGCGCCTTCATAGAATTAATTCAAAGGATATTGCACAGAGTGCGCCTTCATAGAATTAATTCAAGGATATTGCTGGGGTGCGCCTTCCATAGAATTAATTCAAAGGATATTGCACAGGAGTGCCTTCCATAGAATTAAAATTCAAAGGATATTGCACAGAAGTTTTCCATAGAATTAATTCAAAGGATATATTTCGCACAAGGATATTGCAAGTGCCTTCCATAGAATTAATTCAAGGATATTACACAGGTGCGCCTTCCATAAATTAATTCAAAGGATATTGCACAGAGTGCGCCTTCCATAGAATTAATTCAAAGGATATTGCACCAGGGTACCTTCCATAGAATTAATTCAAATATTGGATAGAATTGCAAAGGGGAGTGCGCCTTCCATAGAATTAATTCAAAGGGATTGCACAGGAGTGTGCCTTCCATATAGAATTAATTCAAAGGATGTTATTGCAGAAGTATATACCTTCCATAGAATTAATTCAAAGGATATTGCACAGGGCGCCTTCCAGAATTAATTCAAGGATATTGCACAGGGTGCGCCTTCCATAGAATTAATTCAAAGGATATTGCACAGGAATTGTGCCTTCCATAGTAATTAAAGGATAATACTGAAGTGCGCCTAGAATTAATTCAAGGATATTGCACAGAAGTATACCTTCCATAGAATTAATTCAAAGGATATTGCAGAAGTGCGCCTTCCATAGAATTAATTCAAGGATATTGCACAGAAGTATACCTTCCATAGAATTAATTCAAAGGATATTGCACAGGAGTGCGCCTTCCATAGAATTAATTCAAAGGATATTGCACAGAAGTATACCTTCCATAGAATTAATTCAAAGGATATTGCACAGAAGTATACCTTCCATAGAATTAATTCAAAGGATATTGCACAGGAGTGCGCCTTCCATAGAATTAATTCAAAGGATATTGCACAGAAGTACCTTCATAGAATTAATTCAAGGATATTCGGCGAAGTATACCTTCCATAGAATTAATTCAAAGGATATTGCACAAGTATGCGCCTTCCATAGAATTAATTCAAGGATATTGCATGGAAGTATACCTTCCATAGAATTAATTCAAAGGATATTGCACAGAAAGTATGCAGCACCATAAATTAATTCAAAGGATATTGCAGAGTGCGCCTTCCATAGAATTAATTCAAAGGATATTGCACAGAAGTGCGCCTTCCATAGAATTAATTCAAAGGATATTGCACAGTATACCTTCCATAGAATTAATTCAAGGATATTACAGAAGTATATCCTTCCATAGAATTAATTCAAGATATGCACAGGAGTGCCTTCCATAGAATTAATTCAAAGGATATTGCACAGAAGTATACCTTCCATAGAATTAATTCAAAGGATATTACATAGAATTAATTCAAAGGATATTGCACAGGAGTATACCTTCCATAGAATTAATTCAAGGATATTGCACAGATATTGCTATATACCTTCCATAGAATTAATTCAAAGGATATTACAGAGCATTGCCTTCCATAGAATTAATTCAAAGGATATTGCACAAGAATATTAATTCAGGATTTGCCATAGGAATTAATTCAAAGGATATGCACAGGTGCACCTTCCATAGAATTAATTCAATAGGATATTGCACAGAATTATAAAGGATGTTGTTTTGAAGTGCTTATTCCATAGAATTAATTCAAAAGGATGTTGCACAGACCTTCTGAAGTATGCATAGAATTAATTCAAGGATATTGCACAGGAGTACCTTCCATAAAATTAATTCAAAGGATATTGCACAGTGCCTTCATATAGAATTAATTCAAAGGATATTGCACAGAAGAGTGCCTTCCATAGAATTAATTCAAAGGATATTGCCAGAAGCCTTTCCATAGAATTAATTCAAAGGATATTGCACAGGAGTGCGCCTTCCATAGAATTAATTCAAAGGATATTGCACAGAAGTATACCTTCCATAGAATTAATTCAAAGGATATTGCACAGAGTGTATTCCATAGAATTAATTCAAAGGATATTGCATGAATATACCTTCCATAGAATTAATTCAAAGGATATTGCACAGGAGTGCGCCTTCCATAGAATTAATTCAAAGGATATTGCACGAAGTATACCTTCCATAGAATTAATTCAAAAGGATATTGCACAGGAGTGCCTTCCATAGAATTAATTCGAGGATATTGCACAAGCATACCTTCCATAGAATTAATTCAAAGGATATTTGTTGTGAGCCTTCATGAATTAATTCAAAGGATATTACAGAAGTGCGCCTCCATAGAATTAATTCAAAGGATATTGCACAGAAGTATATTCATAGAATTAATTCAAGGATATTCTGAAAGTATACCTTCCATAGAATTAATTCAAAGGATATTGCACAGGAGTGCGCCTTCCATAGAATTAATTCAAAAGATACCTTCCATAGAATTAATTCTGAAGAAGTATACCTTCCATCAATTAATTCAAAGGATATTGCACAGGAGTACCTTCCATAGAATTAATTCAAAGGATATTGCACAGAAGTGCGCCTTCCATAGAATTAATTCAAGGATATTGCTGAAGTATTGCATAGAAATTAATTCAAAGGATATTGCACAGAAGTATGCCTTCCATAGAATTAATTCAAAGGATATTGCTGGAGTGCGCCTTCCATAGAATTAATTCAAGGATATTGCACAGAAGTGCGCCTTCCATAAATTAATTCAAAGGATATTGCACAGGAGTACCTTCCATAGAATTAATTCAAAGGATATTGCACAAGTGCGCCTTCCAAAATATTCAAAGGATATTGAATTACCTTCCATAAATTAATTCAAAGGATATTACAGGAGTGCGCCTCCATAGAATTAATTCAAAGGATATTGCACAGAAGTATACCTTCCATAGAATTAATTCAAAGGATATTGCACAGAAGCATACCTTCCATAGAATTAATTCAAGGATATTGCACAGGGAGTGCCTTCCATAGAAATTAATTCAAGGATATTGCACAGGAGTACCTTCCATAGAATTTTCAATTCAAAGGATATTGCAGAAGATACCTTCCATAGAATTAATTCAAAGGATATTGCACAGGTACTTCAGAATTAATTCAAAGGATATTGCACAGAGCAGTATACCTTCCATAGAATTAATTCAAAGGATATTCTACAGGAGTGCGCCTTCCATAGAATTAATTCAAAGGATATTGCACAGAAGTAGTACCTTCCATAGAATTAATTCAAAGGATATTGTGTACAGGCGCCTTCATAGAATTAATTCAAAGGATCAATGCACAGGAGTTAACTCCATAGAATTAATTCAAGGATATTGCACAGAAGTACCTTCCATAGAATTAATTCAAAGGATATTGCACAGAAGTATACCTTCCATAGAATTAATTCAAAGATATTACTGAAGCATACCTTCCATAGAATTAATTCAAAGGATATTATTGCACAGGAGTGTGCCGCCTTCCATAGGAATTAATTCAAAGGATATTGCACAGAAGTATACCTTCCATAGAATTAATTCAAAAGATATTGCACAGGAGTGTGCACAAGTATACCTTCCATAGAATTAATTAAAGGATATTGCACAGAAGCTTCATAGAATTAATTCAAGGATATGAAGTATACCTTCCATAGAATTAATTCAAAGGATATTGCACAGGAGTATACCTTCCATATAGAATTAATTCAAAGGATATTGCACCAAGTGCGCCTTCCACAGAATTAATTCAAAGGATGTTGCACAGAGCATTGCGCCTTCCATAGAATTAATTCAAAGGATATTGCACAGAGTATGCCTTCCATAGAATTAATTCAAAGGATATTGCACAGGAGTATGCCTTCCATAGAATTAATTCAAGGATATTGCACAGTGCGCCTTCCATAGAATTAATTCAAAGGATATTGCACGAAAGTATACCTTCCATAGAATTAATTCAAGGATATTCTGAAGTATACCTTCCATAGAATTAATTCAAGGATATTGCAGGGTATACCTTCCATAGAATTAATTCAAAGGATATTGCACACAGGAGTATACCTTCCATAGAATTAATTCAAAGGATATTGCAGAAGTTATACCTTCCATAGAATTAATTCAAAGGATATTGCTTTACAGAAGTATACCTTCCATAGAATTAATTCAAAGGATATTGCACAGAGTGCGCCTTCCATTAATTCAAGGATAATGCACAGAAGTATACCTTCCATAGAATTAATTCAAAGGATATTGCACAGAAGTATACCTTCCATAGAATTAATTCAAGGATAATGCAATAAGAAGTATACCTTCCAGAATTAATTCAAAGGATATTGCACAGGAGTGCCTTCCAGAATTAATTCAAGGATATTGCACAGAAGCATACCTTCCATAGAATTAATTCAAAGGATATTGAGCAGGAGTATACCTTCCACAGAATTAATTCAAAGGATACGCACAAATATACCTTCCATAGAATTAATTCAAAGGATATTCTGGAGTGCGCCTTCCATAGAATTAATTCAAAAGGATATTGCACAGGAAGTATACCTTCCATAGAATTAATTCAAAGGATATTGCACAGGAGTGCACCTTCCATAGAATTAATTCAAAGGATATTACTTTTTTAAGCATTCATAGAATTAATTCAAGGATATTCTTTTAGTGCGCCTTCCATAGAATTAATTCAAAGGATATGCACAAGTATACCTTCCATAGAATTAATTCAAAGGATATTGCACAGGAGTGCGCCTTCCATAGAATTAATTCAAAGGATATTCACAAGGTACCTTCCATAGAATTAATTCAAAAGGATGTTACACAGAAGTTGCGCCTTCCATAAATTCAAGGATATTGCACAGAGTGCGCCTTCCATAGAATTAATTCAAAAGATATTGCATAGGAGTATACCTTCCATAGAATTAATTCAAAAGGATATTGCTGAAAGTATACCTTCCATAGAATTAATTCAAAGGATATTGCAGAAGTATACCTTCCATAGAATTAATTCAAAGGATATTGCACAGAAGCATACCTTCCATAGAATTAATTCAAAGGATATTGCACAGAGTTGCGCCTTCCAGAATTAATTCAAAGGATATTACAGAAGTATTTCATAGAATTAATTCAAAGGATATTGCACAGAAGTATACCTTCCATAGAATTAATTCAAGGGATATTGCACAAGGAGTGCGCCTTCCATAGAATTAATTCAAAGGATATTGCATGAGTATACCTTCCATAGAATTAATTCAAAGGATATTGCCAGGGAGTGCGCCTTCCATAGAATTAATTCAAAGGATGTGCACAGAAGTATACCTTCCATAGAATTAATTCAAAGGATATTGCACAGGAGCAAGTTCCTTCCATAGAATTAATTCAAAGGATATTGCAGAAGTGCGCCTTCCATGAATTAATTCAAGGATATTGCACAGGAGCATACCTTCCATAGAATTAATTCAAAGGATATTGCACAGAAGTGCGCCTTCCATAGAATTAATTCAAAGGATATTGCACAGAAGTGCCTTCCATAGAATTAATTCAAAGGATATTGCACAGGAGTGCGCCTTCCATAGAATTAATTCAAAGGATATTGCACAGAGTGCGCCTTCCATAGAATTAATTCAAAGGATATTCACAGGAGTATACCTTCCATAGAATTAATTCAAAGGATATTGCACAGAAGTTTACGCCTCCATAGAATTAATTCAAAGGATATTGCACAAAGTTATACCTTCCATAGAATTAATTCAAAGATATGTACAGAGTGCGCCTTCATAGAATTAATTCAAAGGATATTGCAGCACAGAATTGCGCCTTCCATAGAATTAATTCAAAGGATATTGCACAAGGAGCGCCTTCCATAGAATTAATTCAAAGGATATTGCACGGAGTATACCTTCATAGAATTAATTCAAAGGATATTCTGGAGTGCGCCTTCCATAGAATTAATTCAAAGGATATTGCACAGGGTGTGCCTTCCATATAGAATTAATTCGAGGATGTTGCACAGAGTATACCTTCCATAGAATTAATTCAAAGGATATTGCAGGAGTTGCGCCTTCCATGAGAATTAATTCAAGGATATTGCACAGGAGTATACCTTCCATAGAATTAATTCAAAGGATATGCACAGAAGTGTGCCTTCCATAGAATTAATTCAAGGATATTGCACAGAAGTGCTACCTTCCATAGAATTAATTCAAGGATATTGCACAGGAGTGTACCTTCCATAGAATTAATTCAAGGATATTGCAGGAAGCGCCTTCCATAGAATTAATTCAAAGGATATTGCACAGGAGTACCTTCCATAGAATTAATTCAAAGGATTATTGCACAGAGTGCGCCTTCCATAATTAATTCAAAGGATATTGCACAGAAGTGCGCCTTCCATAGAATTAATTCAAAGGATGTCACACAGAGTGCGCCTTCCATAGAATTAATTCAAAGGATATTGCACAGGAGTGCCTTCCATAGAATTAATTCAAAGGATATTGCACAGGATTGCAGAATTCCATTCAATGAATTCAAAAATATTGCACAAAGGATAGTATACCTTCCATAGAATTAATTCAAAAAGGATATTGCACAGAAGTAACTTCCATAGAATTAATTCAAAGGATATTACAGAAGCATACCCTCCATAAATTAATTCAAAGGATATTGCACAAGTATACCTTCCATAGAATTAATAATTCAAAGGATATTGCACAGAAGTGCCTTCCATAGAATTAATTCAAAGGATATTGCACAGGAGCATACCCCTTCCATAGAATTAATTCGAAGGATATTGCACAGAAGTATACCTTTATAAATTAATTCAAAGGATAATGCACTGGAGTGCGCCTTCCATAGAAATTAATTCAAAGGATATTGCACAGAATACCTTCCAGGTGAATTAATTCAAAGGATATTCACAGAAGTATACCTTCCATAGAATTAATTCAAGGATATTGCTGGAAGTATACCTTCATAGAATTAATTCAAAGGATATTCTTTGAAGTGTTTTTCCATAGAATTAATTCAAGGATATTGCTGAAGTATGCCTATAGAATTAATTCAAAGGATATTGCTGAAGTATACCTTCCATAGAATTAATTCAAGGATATTGCACAAGGATACGCCTCCATAGAATTAATTCAAAGGATATTGCTGAAATATGCGCCTTCCATAGAATTAATTCAAAGGATATTGCACAGGGAGTATACCTTCCATAGAATTAATTCAAAGGATATTCTGAAATATACCTTCATAGAATTAATTCAAAGGATATTGCACAGAAGTATACCTTCCATAGAATTAATTCAAAGGATATTGCACAGGAGTGCGCCTTCCATAGAATTAATTCAGATATTGCACAAAGTAACCTTCCATAAATTAATTCAAAAGGATATTGCACAGGAGTATACCTTCCATAGAATTAATTCAAAGGATATTGCACAGGAGCGTACCTTCCATAGAATTAATTCAAAGGATATTGCACAGGAGTATACCTTCCATAGAATTAATTCAAAAGGATATTGCACAGAAATACCTTCCATAGAATTAATTCAAAGGATATTGCACAGGGATACCTTCCATATATTAATTCAGAGGATATTGCACAGAGCATATTCCATAGAATTAATTCAAAGGATATTGCACAGAAGTGCCTTCCATAGAATTAATTCAAAGGATATTTACTGAAGTGTTGCCTTCCATAGAATTAATTCAAAGGATATTGCAGAAGTGCGCCTTCCATAGAATTAATTCAAAGGATATTGCACAGAAGTACCTTCCTAGAATTAATTCAAAGGATATTGCCTTTCCATAGAATTAATTCAAAGGATATTGCACAGAAGTATACCTTCCATAGAATTAATTCAAAGGATATTTGCACAGAAGTGCGCCTTCCATAGAATTAATTCAAAGGATATTGCACAGAAGTATACCTTCATAATTAATTCAAAAGGATATTGCACAGGAGTGCGCCTTCCATAGAATTAATTCAAAAGGATATTGCACAAAGTATACCTTCCATAGAATTAATTCAAAGGATATTGCACAAGTGCGCCTTCCATAGAATTAATTCAAAGGATATTGCAAAGTATACCTTCCATAGAATTAATTAAAAAGGATATTGCACAGGCGCCCATAGAATTAATTCAAAGGATATTGCACGAAGTATACCTTTCCATAGAATTAATTCAAAGGATATTCTTTAAGTGCGCCTTCCATAGAATTAATTCAAAGGATATTGCACAAGAGCGCCTTCCATAGAATTAATTCAAAGGATATTGCACAGGAGTGCGCCTTCCATAGAATTAATTCAAAGGATATTGCACAGGAGTGCGCCTTCCATAGAATTAATTCAAAGGATATTGCACAGGAGTGTGCCTTCCATAGAATTAATTCAAAGGATATTGCACAGGAGTGCGCCTTCCATAGAATTAATTCAAAGGATATTGCACAGAAGTGCGCCTTCCATAGAATTAATTCAAAGGATATTGCACAGGGAGTATACCTTCCATAAATTAATTCAATATTGCACAGAAGTGCGCCTTCCATAGAATTAATTCAAAGGATATTGCACAGAAGTATACCTTCCATAGAATTAATTCAAAGGATATTGCTGCAGGAGTGCGCCTTCCATAGAATTAATTCAAAGGATATTGCATAGAATTAATTCAAAGGATATTGCACAGAATAGAATTAATTCAAAGGATATTGCACAGGAGTATACCTTCCATAGAATTAATTCAAAGGATATTGCACAGGAGTGTGTTTCCATAGAATTAATTCGAAGGATATTGCACAGATACCTTCCATAGAATTAATTCAAAGGATATTGCATTTCCATAGAATTAATTCAAAGGATATTGTACAGGGAGCAAGCCTTCCATAGAATTAATTCAAAGGATATTGCACAGAAGTATACCTTCCATAGAATTAATTCAAAGGATATTGCACAGGAGTGCGCCTTCCATAGAATTAATTCAAAGGATATTGCACAGAAGTATACCTTCCATAGAATTAATTCAAAGGATATTGCACAGGAGTGTGCCTTCCATAGAATTAATTCAAAGGATATTGCACAGGAGTGCGCCTTCCATAGAATTAATTCAAAGGATATTGCACAGAAGTATGCCTTCCATAGAATTAATTCAAAGGATATTGCACAGGAGTTCCATAGAATTAATTCAAAGGATATTGCACGCCTTCATAGAATTAATTCAAAGGATATTGCACAGGAGGTGCTTCCATAGAATTAATTCAAAGGATATTGCACAGGAGTGCGCCTTCCATAGAATTAATTCAAGGATATTGCACAGGAGTGCGCCTTCCATAGAATTAATTCAAAGGATATTGCACAGGAGTGCGCCTTCCATAGAATTAATTCAAAGGATATTGCACAGAAGTATACCTTCCATAGAATTAATTCAAAGGATATTGCAGGAATTGCGCCTTCCATAGAATTAATTCAAAGGATATTGCAGGAGTGTTCCTTCCATAGAATTAATTCAAAGGATATTGCTGAGAAGTATACCCATTCCATTCAGATATTAATTCAAAGGATAATTCAAAGGATATTGCACAGCGCCTTCCATAGAATTAATTCAAAGGATATTGCACAGAAGTATACCTTCCATAGAATTAATTCAAAGGATATTGCACAGAAGTATACCTTCCATAGAATTAATTCAAGGATATTGCACAGGTATACCTTCCATAGAATTAATTCAAAGGATATTAAATATTGCCTTCCATAGAATTAATTCAAAGGATATTCACACCAGGAGTGCGCCTTCCATAGAATTAATTCAAAGGATATTGCACAGGGAGTGCGCCTTCCATAGAATTAATTCAAAGGATATTGCACAAGTATACCTTCCATAGAATTAATTCAAAGGATATTGCACGAAGTATACCTTCCATAGAATTAATTCAAAGGATATTGCACAGAAGTATACCTTCCATAGAATTAATTCAAAGGATATTGCACAGAAGTATACCTTCCATAGAATTAATTCAAAGGATATTGCACAGAAGTATACCTTCCATAGAATTAATTCAAAGGATATTGCTGAAGTGCGCCTTCCATAGAATTAATTCAAAGGATATTGCACAGAAGTATACCTTCCATAGAATTAATTCAAAGGATATTGCACAGGAGGATATTGCCTTCCATAGAATTAATTCAAAGGATATTCTTTGATATACCTTCCATAGAATTAATTCAAGGATATTGCACAAGGATACCTTCCATAGAATTAATTCAAAGGATATTGCACAGGTATACCTTCCATAGAATTAATTCAAAGGATATTGCACAGAAGTATACCTTCCATAGAATTAATTCAAAGGATATTGCACAGAAGTATACCTTCCATAAATTAATTCAATTTGCAAAGGATATTCCATGCAATTCAAGGATATTACAAGTTCCTTCCATAGAATTAATTCAAAGGATATTGCACAGAAGTATACCTTCATAGAATTAATTCAAAGGATATTGCACAGAAGTATACCTTCCATAGAATTAATTCAAAGGATATTGCACAGAAGTGCGCCTTCCATAGAATTAATTCAAGGATATTGCACAGAAGTATGCCTTCCATAGAATTAATTCAAAGGATATTGCACAGGAGTGCGCCTTCCATAGAATTAATTCAAAGGATATTGCACAAGTATACCTTCCATAGAATTAATTCAAAGGATATTGCACGATATACCTTTCATAGAATTAATTCAAAAGGATATTGCACAGGAGTGCGCCTTCCATAGAATTAATTCAAAGGATATTGCACAGGAGCGCCTTCCATAGAATGAATTCAAAGGATATTGCACAGAAGTATACCTTCCATAGAATTAATTCAAAGGATATTGCACAGGATACCTTCCATAGAATTAATTCAAAGGATATTGCACAGAAGTATGCCTTCCATAGAATTAATTCAAAGGATATTGTGCAGGGAGCGCCTTCCATAGAATTAATTCAAAGGATATTACTGAAGTATACCTTCCATAGAATTAATTCAAAGGATATTGCACAAGTGCGCCTTCCATAGAATTAATTCAAAGGATATGCACAGGAGTGCGCCTTCATAGAATTAATTCAAAGGATATTGCACAAGAAGTATACCTTCCATAGAATTAATTCAAGGATATTGGTATACCTTCCATAGCATTAATTCAAGGATATTGCACAAGTATACCTTCCATAAATTAATTCAAAGGATATTGCACAGGTGCGCCTTCCATAGAATTAATTCAAAGATATTGGCACAAGTATACCTTCCATAGAATTAATTCAAAGGATATTGCACAGGAGTGCGCCTTCCATAGAATTAATTCAAAGGATATTGCACAGAAGTGCGCCTTCCATAGAATTAATTCAAAGGATATTGCATGCGCCTTCCATAAATTAATTCAAGGATTGCACAGAATACCTTCCATAGAATTAATTCAAAGGATATTGCACAGGAGTGCGCCTTCCATAGAATTAATTCAAAGGATATTGCACAGAAGTATACTTCCATAGAATTAATTCAAAGGATATTGCACACAGAATTGCGCCTTCCATAATTAATTCAAAGGATATTGCACAGAAGTATACCTTCCATAGAATTAATTCAAAGGATATTGCACAGAAGTGCGCCTTCCATAGAATTAATTCAAAAGGATATTGCACAGAAGTATGCCTTCCATAGAATTAATTCAAAGGATATTCTGACAGGATACCTTCCATAGAATTAATTCAAAGGATATTGCACAGAAGTGCCCTTCCATAGAATTAATTCAAAGGATATGCACAAGTGTGCCTTCCATAGAATTAATTCAAGGATATTGCACAGAAGTGCGCCTTCATAGAATTAATTCAAGGATATTGCACAGAAGTGCGCCTTCCATAGAATTAATTCAAGGGATATTGCACAGGAGTGGATAATGCCTTCCATAGAATTAATTCAAAGGATATTGCACAAGTGCGCCTTCCATAGAATTAATTCAAAGGATATTGCACAGGAGTATACCTTCCATAGAATTAATTCAAAGGATATTGCACAGGAGTGCGCCTTCCATAGAATTAATTCAAAGGATATTGCACAGAATTAGGATGTGCCTTCCATAGAATTAATTCAAAGGATATTGCACAGAAGTATTACGCCTTCCATAGAATTAATTCAAAGGATATTGCACAGGAGTGCACCTTCCATAGAATTAATTCAAAGGATATTGCACAGGAGTGCCTTCCATAGAAATAATTCAAAGGATATTGCACAGGAGTGTGCCTTCCATAGAATTAATTCAAAGGATATTGCACAGGAGTTCCATAGCACAGGAGTATACCTCCATAGAATTAATTCAAAGGATATTGCACAGGAGTGCGCCTTCCATAGAATTAATTCACCTTTCCATAGAATTAATTCAAAGGATATTGCACAGGAATTAATTCAAAGGATATTGCACCTTCCATAGAATTAATTCAAAGGATATTGCACAGGAGTACCCTTCCATAGAATTAATTCAAAGGATATTGCACAGAAGAAGTGTGCCTTCCATAGAATTAATTCAAAGGATATTGCACAGAGTATACCTTCCATAGAATTAATTCAAAGGATATTGCACAGGAGTGCGCCTTCCATAGAATTAATTCAAAGGATATTGCACAGGAGTGCGCCTTCCATAGAATTAATTCAAAGGATATTGCACAGGAGTGCGCCTTCCATAGAATTAATTCAAAGGATATTGCACAGAAGTATACCTTCCATAGAATTAATTCAAAGGATATTGCACAGGAGTGCGCCTTCCATAGAATTAATTCAAAGGATATTGCACAGGAGTGCGCCTTCCATAGAATTAATTCAAAGGATATTGCACAGAAGTGCGCCTTCCATAGAATTAATTCAAAGGATATTGCACAGGAGTGCGCCTTCCATAGAATTAATTCAAAGGATATTGCACAGGAGTGCGCCTTCCATAGAATTAATTCAAAGGATATTGCACAGAAGTATACCTTCCATAGAATTAATCCAAAGGATTTTACATAGAAGCGTGCCTTCCATAGAATTAATCCAAAGTATGTTACACTGAACTGGAGACTGTTATTAGGGACTTAGAATATTCAAGGTAAAGATAGATTAAAAAACTTACAAACTAGCTAGTTTCAGTTCAGCTATTGTAGGATGAAATCAATTTAATTTTTTCTCATTTAGATTTAATTCTTAAATTGTTCAATTATTTTTTTATAGTGCTGAAAAAGTTAGACAACCAAAATTAAAAAAGTGTTTCACACAATATGGTAGCATTTGAACACTGACAATAAAATGTACAGAAATATATTAACAAAATAGACAAATAAAAGATAGAAAATTTGTGTGCATTGTGACATGACAAGAACTAATCTGAACGATCTCTGCTTGTTAACATTGAAGAAATCTTAATAACATTATTGCTTGTGTTTTCGTGTGACATTTTTACAATTTAGCTTCTTTTACTTGAGCATGTTTGCTTTATCATCTCTCTCTCTTCATCCTTCTAATTAGATATGGGTACTTCAGATTGCTGTTCATGCATCAGTACAAAAGTACATATGCTTGGGGTGTTTGTTTGTTCAAACAATCAGATTTATGTTTGGAAACAAAAATGAAAAGAAATGCAATAAAAAAAATGAAGATATTTTAAAAAGATTTCATTTGCTCATGTAAAGCAACGACTGATAGGCAAAAAGATAAGTCATTACATCATGAGAATAATAGATAGTGAGATAAAGTGACTGGTTTTAGATAGACGGATGCATTAAAATTTGGTTTAAATGCAAAAAGAAAGAAGAAACCAAATACAGCTTTGAAGTTTTATATTGTTTTGATAATTCTATGCATTCCTTTTCTATTCCAAGTCTCTTTTTCTGCATACATTCATTACATCTGAAACAATTAAAATTGAACTTAAATATGCGACAAACAGTAATGGTAATTGTTGTAACTGAGGGAAGGTTACTGAACAGAATAGTCACATGAAGGTTGCTAATGAACGATAATACTTAGGACAAGAACAACACATATAAGATTCACCAGTGGCAAGTAAAAGTAGTAGTCAACTACTAGAAGTGAATCAAGTGAATTCCACAATGAATCTCCAACTGCAGGATATCTAACTGCCCCACGTGGTCAAGAGTGGCACAACGCCGAATTTAATGTGGGGTGTCCAAGCCTGGTTGAGGCTTATGTCTATATCACATTGAAACACCAGTTCTTGTACACTCATCAAAGTTAAGCAACATTGAACCTGTTTCATACCTTGATTGGTGACTGCTTGGGAATACCAGTTGCTGTAAGTTTGGATGTGCAGATGGTGTAATGGATAACAGCTCAAATTGGAAATCAGAAGCCAAGTTCCAATTACAGCTGTGTTAGTTATATTCTCTTACATGCAAGTACCCTTGGGAAAAGAATGAATCCACATCTTTTCCCTCCAGTTATGGATTAATTAGCAGGAATTGTGTCAGTAAATCATTATCCTTCTTTGAACTTTGTGGACCAGTGCTACAGAATCATAAAGAAATGTACCACATTATAGAAACAACATCACTTGAAGACTTTCAACAGCAGCAACAACTAAAATGGATAGCACAGCTAAACCAAAGAGAAAATAATGTAATAATCAAGATGTTGATGTTCCACATTATTTCAAACAGAAAGTTAGGAAGGAATCCCCCCATCAATACTGGAAAGTATTATAGCATTTAGTGGACTTGAAAAACCTATCTTTCTGTTTTGATTGAAAGGTTTTATAAATTCCAATTGATGTTAGCACTGGCTGTTAGGTCAGTGAATGCTGAATGTTTCCTTATAAGGAAATGGCTAATATTACCATTAACATTCTTTTCTGTTTCAGCTTCAACATTATTTGTAGTAGGTTTTATTGCTTGAATATTGTTTTCCATTCTCTTCTAAATCTATTTTAATGCTAGATCACTTTTTTTCTATTGGATTAATATCTAGAGGTTGTAGGTGTCTTTGAAACCTTATTTCTGGCAAAAGGTGACTAATGATTAACTTTGCAGAATGTGAAGTTACACTATCTCCCATGAGACACTTCAGCTTAAAGATATCATCATCAATTTGACAGGGGTTTCTAAATTTACTGTCTATAATACTAAAATATTATTTCCTCTGTTTGTTTCTAAATCTTTCCTACATAAACTCATGAGCTGCACTTTTTATGCTCACACAACACCACACAGCAACCCTCTACCTTAAGTGGCTCTTGGATTTTGTATTGGTGAATATTAGTATGAAAGAAAAACATCATGGTTGACATTTTCCATGAAGGACCTAAACTTGGAATAAGCAATCTGGTTCATCTGATATAGTTCTGCATTTATCACTAAAAATTGTTGTTGAGAAACCAGTTTTCATGTACTTCTTCACCCAACTAACACATTTCTTCTTGTGATGTTTACTTAAAGGTGGCGGTTTGGTTATTTTATGTCTTTAGTTAATGTTCTTAATATTCTGCATCTTTCTTTACTGAAATAAAAGATTTGATGCTAGAAACACCAGTTTCTTCAAAATGATAGTTTTGTTGTTTTTGTTCCTTTTCATTCTTAATATTTTCCATTGTTTTTGCTCTAATTTACATTGGAAACAAAGTTTTTTTTCAAATATTTTCTTGCTGGTCAAACCAATTTTCTTTCTTATTATACTTTTAGTTTTTCTCAAATCTTCTTTTGTGACATTCTTAAAGACATATTTGTTTTTATCTCATCAATATTTTCACTATTTTCATTGTTCTGAAATCTCTTTTGTTTTCTTTTTGCTATTTTCAATAGTATGTTTTTATCAATCAACAACTTTACAGTATCCTGTTTCTGTTATCTTTGTTATGACCTATGACAATCTTTATATATCTAAAATTACACAAATAAATATAACTTTAATATAATATATATATTTGCTAAGATTTGATGAACAACACTTGAGTTGCATAATGAAATCTCACACCAGCAAATAAGTTATTGTAAATATTTATAAGAAAATCAAGTATTTTAAGCTGAAATTTTCATGACAATTTTGAAACTATTATTAATATTTTTCATAAACATAGAAATTCTAAGCTGAAACTCACATCATGTATTTCTCATATAAATATAAATAAATCCTTAAAACTTTATCAACATTGGTTGCTTGTTTAATTGTAATACTATTGTAAAAAAATTGACTTGGATATTAAATCAGATGGAGTAAGAAAAAAACATAACTATATATTGTTGTAATGGAATGTCCCACACTCCCTATTGCTGTTGTAGAATAACTATATCAGTAGCTATGTATAGTGAGCATAGGATATACCTGGGGGCTTGCTTCAGGAATTACTAGCCTGCCAGCCAATTCCCTGACTTTCAGTAGTGTATTCTCTTTTTCATATATGTGTGTGTTGCTGTTCCTTCACTCAAGTAATGCTTTTGTCTGTCTGTAACTTCTTTAAGGATTACAACATATATATATATATATATATATATATATATATATATATATATACAGGTATCCTTGAATATGAGTGGCCAGCTATATATATAATATATATATATAATAGCTGGCCACTCATATTCAAGGATACCCGTCTACTAAGGCAGCTAGCCAATCCCTATTGCAGATTCCTGCTCAGGCACATTTGTGTTTGTTCAACATCCATAGAGCCAACCTGTGGTTTATAATGCAACTATGCTGAGCAGACCTTAGTTATAGTTTCTGGGAGAGAGTGTGTTATCTAGAATGATCAACAATCTGAACAACACCAGCACACTCAAACCCTCAATCATGATGACTTGTGACTTCATGCTAGCACTGCTATCAATGGCCCCAAGTGTTCCATTTACCCAATTTCACTCACATGGCTTGGATCAACCCGTGGTATAGTTTTCAGATACTTTCCAAATGTGCCGTATGCTGGGATCCTCCCCCTCCAAACTGATAACATCAGGATGTCACATTTCTTTCAAATCAACCATGATAAGATTTGAAGCAGGTCTCATGGTCAGAAACTGAACGTTCTAAACCCTTGGCCACACACCCAAATATATATATGTATATATACACACACACAGCTGCAAAATTAGATATATAATAAGTATTAAGTATTATACCATTATTACCAGTATTATAATAGTTGTTCTAGGATTCATTTAATACTAGAATTTATATTTTTATTATAATACATTTATTATACATTTTATTTTTTAATACATAATAATAATAATAATAATAAATGTTTTACAAGTACAATGGAGTATGTGAATGATGGTAGTAAACAATTTGAGGGATGTGCAAAAGTATGTGAACATTTAATATTTGGCTACTCCTCCTTTTGAGGTCACAGTGTCGACCAGTCTTTTTCTATAATTTTTAAGAAGTTTCTGGCTGTAGTGAGTGTCAATTTTTGACCATTCTTCTTGGCAAAACTCCCACAATTCCTAGATATTACCTGGATTTTTGCATGTACTGCATTCTTGTGACTTGAGCCACAGATTTTCAATTGGGTTCACATCAGAATTTTAACCAGGCCATTTTAAGACCTGAATTTCTTATTTTTAAAGCTATTCTTTTGTGGATTTGCTTTGATGCTTTGGATCATTGTCCTGTTGAAAGATCCAGCCCCAACCAAAAGTCTGCTTTTGAACTGAGGACTAGACACTTATGTTCAAAATTGCTTGGTATCTTGCAGAGTCCATTGTGCCAATGCATACTATTTTGCCTATTCCTGATGCAGCAAAGCATCTCCAAATACTGATAGTGTCACTACCATATTTAGCTGTTGGCACCAAATTTTTCACTTCACATGCCATATTAGAAGCTTGTAAGACATGCTGCCTATTGTTCTTCCTAAAAAGCTCTAGTTTGGTCTTATCTGACCATAAAACCTTTTGCCAAAACATTTCTAGCTTATTAATATGAGCTTTGACATAGTTGAGGCAAGTCTGTTTGTGCTTTTTTGTAATCATTGACTTTTTCTAAACATTCTGCTATGAAAATCAACATCTTTCAGATTTTTGGTCTTATCTGATCATAAAACCTTTTGCCAAAACATTTCTAGCTTATTAATATGAGCTTTGACATAGTTGAGGCAAGTCTGTTTGTGCTTTTTTGTAAGCATTGACTTTTTCTAAACATTCTGCTATGAAAATCAGCATCTTTCAGATTTAATTACAAAGTAGATGTATGCACATTAATTCTGACATTGGACAGGGAATGTTGGAGAACTGCAGAAGTCACAGCAGGATTCGCATAGGCTTGTGAACTAGATATCTACTTAGTCTTGCAGTTATTTTTTGTGAACGGTCAATTCTTGATACCAATGCCATCATACTAAAAGCCTTTCATTTATAAATAATTTGTTGCATGGTGGAGAGGTTCACTCCAAATCATTTTTATAGCTTTTTGTAAACTTCTCCATCATTATAGGCTTCAGCTATGAATTCTTGAAAAATCTTCAGGAATTTCATATATTTTTTAGTCTTTAACTATACTCTTTTGCATACACAATGAGTTATATTGGTTGGCTGCAGTATACACAGCTTACCAAAAAAAATGAACATGTATCATTTTGATTTTTACATGTGCACAAAAAATTATTTGCATTGGCAACCATGTAAAACATAAATACAGAGCGTAAATATAAGGGTTCACTGACTTTTGCACATCTTAATTTTTAGTTGATATTTTTATTCCAGCTTGATAAAATTTTTTGAAAATGGTTGTAATTCATTTAATAAAGGTTTTCTTAATGAATATATAGTTTAATGAAGATTTGTTGATTATATGGAAAAAGAAACAAACTTTTTTATATTATCTTAGGGGTTCACTTACTTTTGTGCAGCACCATATGTGTGCATATATATATATATATATATATAAGATTTTTTGTGATCAATACAATTAGTCTAGTTGAGAGCACCGATGAGTGATTGAAAAATTACAAAACTGAGTTGACTTTTGAGAAGGAATTGAATGTTTTTCTATTTGAATAATATATATATTCAAAATTATAATATATGCATGTTAAAATATCACTACAAAAATTTCAATTTGTTTCAACACTATTGGTGTCTTAACAAGGGATGATGTTGAATTCTAGTGATGGTGTTATTTTGCAATCAACACCATCACTTGATAAGACAGTAATAGTGTTGAAACAAAATTGCAATTTTTGTAGTGATGATATAACATGCATATGTTATAATTTTGAATATTATTTGCTCTACTTAGTATTGAGCTCTCTTTTAAGAATAGTGTTTTTTATTCCATCTGTACCAACCTTGTACACTTTATATATATATATATATATATATATATATATATATATATATATATATATAATTATTTAATTTAGGATATTAAAACAAAAACATATTTAAAAAATCCCTACACAATTACAATCATGTTTTCAATACCATAAATGTGTATGCTCCTTGGGTGTTGTATTGCCTGAGGAGACACATTTATAGTACTGGAAGCATGACTGTAATTGTTTAGGGATTTTTAACATGATTTTGTTTTAATATCCTAAAATAAATAATATTTAGCTCTAATCTATATTGAGCCTTCTTTTAAATTAAATGTTACATACAGTGGAATTATACACCATTTGATCTCATTTTACAAACACACACACACACACACACACACACATATATATATATATATATATATATACACACACACACACTAACACACTCATGCCCATTTTTGTCAACATTTGAATAATTATCGAACACTGTAATTGAACAGATGTCTATGGTTTTACTAGATAATTCAACCATGCCCACACAAACATATGAAAATTATTAAAATCATCCTCTCTCACCCATCCCCCCCAAGAATGCAGTCATCCCCTTCAACTCAACATCCTTAATCTCACTTCTCAGCTACTTTTCTAGGCAACTCATATCCACAAAAATAGACTTTCAAACTTTAGTACTTGGTTATGCCCAAGTCAACAAAATAAGAAAGCTATTGCGAACACACGTTAACTTTCTTGAGGGAAAATTTTCATTTTGGCCTTCTTTTATAGATTTCTATTAGCTAAATTATGTAAGAGATAACATGGATGGGATTATAACAGAATAGAAGATGTATGAGTAGATGTATATGTATATATGCACATATACACATGCAAATATTTTATATATATATATATATATATATATATATAAAGTAATTTGAACATCAACTTTCTGCTACCATGGATTCGACCAATCAGGCAATAAAAAATTCTTTTTTTTCTTTACTGCCTTAGTTTCTACTGATCAATATATATAAAGGAAAACAGTATATAAATTTTTACACGTCAAAATAATTTTATGAAAATCTATGACTAAGTGGAAAAAATTTTATGAATTTGCATGTACAACTAGATTAGCAACAAAATTTTATCATCTTACAGTTTAAATGGCTAGATGTAACCTTAAGTTCTATACTAACAGTTTCTTGTTTCACATTTCTTGCTCATGGAATTCTTTTGGCTTCTTGCTTTCCAGTCTATTGATCTTCAAAAATTTAAATGCAATGTCAATTGTTATCTTCTGTCATTTTACTTCTTGTTCTTTTATTTCTCTCTCTCTCTCCTTAATAATGTTTTCTTTTTCTTATATTCTCTCATGCTCAGTAACTTCTTTCATCTTAGTGTCTTTATTGCCTTACTTGGGATGAAATGATTTTAAAAAAAACGAAAAAGCATATATTCCCATGAAAACACAAAGAATAAAGTAATCCTTATGGACATCTATAGTGATTTCCAAGTGTAGCTCAGATGTGGTACAAGGCCAAAAGTACAGGGC
Source organism: Acanthosepion pharaonis (assembly GCA_903632075.3). Lineage (NCBI taxonomy): Eukaryota > Metazoa > Mollusca > Cephalopoda > Sepiida > Sepiidae > Acanthosepion > Acanthosepion pharaonis. Next base: position 531,605 of record CAHIKZ030000362.1, on the reverse strand, counting down.
ACCCAGTGAGGATCGAACTCACTACTCAGTTGTAATTGTTCTAGCGAGACACACTTGCTAACCGTTACACCACCTTGAGGTGCCCCTAAACAAAATATTATGGAATGCATCATGAATTTGCGTGTCTTCCTTGCACAGGGGCCATGCTAATCTTCTCTGTATCATTCCAATTTTAGTATATGTACATAATCATAAAGTGTTTTTTGTCTTCTATATACTCTGTCTCTTCAGGATGTAGGCATTCATGGCTCTCCACATCGTCATGTTCTTTGTAGCTCTTAGTAAGGTTTATCATTTTACTATCCCTCCTAATCCCTGTTCTGCCAATGATTTACAGAAGTTTGTTAGGTAGATTATCTTTGTCTCCCTTGCTTTCAGTATGTCCTGTGAGTGGCAGATCTTCGTTCTTCATTATGTGGCTGAGAATTTTCCCTTGCCGCTTTCTGATTCTAATCATAAGGGTCTTTTTCTTTCCATTTTCCTTCAGCATTTTAACTTTTCAAATCTGAATCGTGTTTATTTTACTTTTCCTTCTCTATCAGCTTGAAAAAGTCAAGGCAAGAGATCACTTTGAATATGGGGAAAAAATTGTTTAGAATTAAGTTGAAACTTATATACATGGAATCTTTTGTTGAATGGTCAGTGACTAAATCAGCGCATCCACTTCAATTTATTATGAGTACAGCTGGTGGTTAGCAACCTTGTAGAATGAAAAAAAAACCTTGTAGAATGAAAAATAAGACCTATCAAAGGGCAGAAGAACTCTTGATGGTCAGCTAGCTAGAGATGGTGTCTCAATAAAAGCACTGTGTGAAGAGAAATGGGAAACCAATCCACTATCAATCGCAAGATCATTCATGGCTATCACATGGATTACAAATATATACAAACATATGAAGGAGCATCAAAAAGTTAATAGCATGACAATTATTAGTTAATCTCCATCTATAAAAGGCAGGATGTGTGTGTGTGTGTGTAACGAATGCACGGCTGCAATTTTCAACAGATTTGCACCAAAATTTACATGCACATGCTCCAAGTTAGCGGAAAGGCCAAGACTGACTTTGCATTTCCCAACTCCCATCGATAGTGGAAATAATCGATTTTTGCATGCTTCTACGGCAGTTTTCATGTAGTTTGTGGCCATTTTCTACTGGCCAGAGTGAGAGCCTATAGCTGGCTGCCACGAATAGGCAGGAAGATTCTATTGGCCAGCGTGAGAGCCAACAGCTGACTGACATGAATGTTAACTAGCATGCTAGCATGCAAAAAAAATCAATAGCTGCATTCATCACAAGTGGGAAAAATTTAAATCTGCATGGCACTTTACTCCAATTGGATCATTTGCTTGCTTAAACTCAATGTTGATTCTGATTCCACAGAACTGGGTTGGTGTGAAAAAGTATTTGTTATTAACATTCTTTTTTCATTCGGTTTTTCCAGTTACGAGTCCTTTTTTAAAGTTGATCGTTTTGTGTTCATTTTGTTTAGTTCTTTTTTCATAAGAGATTTAATGTTTAGTATAGAGCTTAGAAAAAATTTGCAGTGTGAGATAGGCAAGAAGTAAGGCATGTAGCAACATCACCATGGCAAAGGACACTCCTTTAAAGGCAAGGAAGGGCAAAAATATTTTAAGTCAAGTGATAGCGATTGCTGTATGAGTCGTACGATTTTTGAATCAAGCACGGGCAATGCCGGGCCATGCTGCTAGTTTTTATCTAAAATTGTTATTAATCTGTAGAAGTTAACAGTTTACATGTTTGTGTGCATTTTAAGTGAAGGTGCATGTTCAATATGTAAACAAAGAAGATAAAAGAAGTGTATGAAAAACTTGCATTTCTACTACAGATGTTTATTCTTGTCATGATGACTGTACTGAAACAAAGTTCTCTGTGTCTTTTCAGTATGTTTGTTCTCTTTCTGGTCCAGAAGTTATAATAGGTAAATATAAGTATCATATTCATGGCTTAGCTCAAGTTAACCTTGTCCCAACCAAAGGAAAGTTTCCATTTACTTTATCACTGGGAGATTTAAACATGCTCATGGGATGTCCATTTTCTTGGTCCAGTAGTTAAGGTGAGACAGTATAAGCATCATTACTATGGTCATGATCAAGTCAGCCTTGCACTGAGTTGGAACAACCAAAAAGAATGCGTTACTTACTTCAAAGATTGAGGTTTTGGAAGAAACATGTGAGTGCCATGCATTTGAAAATGGGAAGACAGTTCATTTGTCAATGGACCAGGGAAACTAATATTCCCCAGTGGGAATGTAGTTACCACATGGTTCACATGTTGGAGCAAAGTGGAGAAAGAAAGGGAGTCAGGAAATGTTTACCTTTTTATAGCTTCAACAACACCACCTAACAACAATTGGTGAAACTATGTTGGGTAATTGTTGTGGACCCAGAATTGGTCTGAAAGAAAACTCAAACTCAGTAATTTAGTGAAAACATATTATTAAACAAAAAGAATGAATACAAAAGTGTTGCACGTCCGACTGATGGCAAAGTACAGTAGTCAACTCATCAACGGTAGACAGCCCTCTTGAGAGGCATAATCTCATATATATAGTAATAGGATGAGTCCATTTAGTCCATAAAGGTAGGTCCCATAAAAGTAATCATATTTTCACTTCCTTTACTCATGGAAAAATGTATTTCTTTTCCTTTTCTTTTTAACTCATTATTATTATTTTTTATCGATTTTATTCATTTTCTCTTGAATCATTTAATGGCTACGGTAAAACTTTAGTATTCATATAAAAGCTAAAATAGAAATCCTGTATTAATAATAGGTTTCTACTATAATCCATTCATGATTAGCATACCATTTTGGAAATGGTAAGTATTAATGAGTAAAACTACAGACATTACCTTAACTATGTACAGATTTACATATATATGTATACTTTTATAGACATGCATGTATCTGCATGTATACCTACATGGTGATTGCCACATCTTAGTCAGATGAGAGCCAACTCCTTATCCTTCACATCACTTGTAATGACTTCCATCTTGTATTGGCATCCATGACGCCTAAGATGACTCTTGAGACCAGCATACAATTTGATAGGTATCATGCACATATGACAGGTAAACTCTGTATCCTTGATTGGGTTGATTGGATCTGCATATCCTACAACTCTCCTTTGCACTACCATGATGATGATCTGCAAACCTTGTTGCAAACAAAACATGTTTTGTTGGCAGGACGACGAGGCAAGTTGGCTTGCTTCTGGTTGTTATGATGACCTTTCAGATGCTTTACATAACCTGCCCTCACACACACACATACACACACACACACACACACACACACACCATATTTCCAAGACTGCATATTAGCTGACAAATCAGAGTGAGTGCCTATTTATTTATCATGCTTGATCTGAGTATGCCAGAGACATTCATCCTTAAAGGCATTGAATCCCTCTCTTATAAAGTGCCTCCACTATGCATGATTTAATTATTGAAAATTGCATGCACACACACACACACACACACACATATATATATATATATATATATATATATATATATATATAAATAAAAAAAGAACGGTAAGATATATAATCTGGTGTTCTTATTGATATTTTTTATTTTTATTTTTACAAAACAGTGCTCAATGTAAATTTACAGAGCATAAATATTATAAATTAACTGATTGAAAATGTGATTTTTTTCGCTACACAGTAATAACCATGTTTCAAAAATGGAAGCTAGAAACTTTAAATTTAATTATATAATTAGATTAAAAGCATTAGTTCCATTTCATCTTCAAGCGAATATTGGAATAACTTTTTTTTAAATTTTTTTTCTTTAAAACTAAGTTATTCTAATATTTGCTTGAAGATGAAATGGAACTAATGCTTTTAATTTAATTATATAATTAAATCTAAAGTTTTTAGCTTCCATTTTTGAAACATGGTTATTACTGTGTAGCAAAAAAACATATTTTCAACCAGTTAATTTATAATATGTACATATATATATTTCTTAAGAATATATTCATAGAGTTATTTTAAATTGATATTTTTATTACTTCAAACATTATTATACTTGTATAAAGGATACAAAATAAAGTCTCCATTTTACACAGAATATATTGAGCTCAGAAGCGGCAGCAAAAATATATCCCCAGAGCATAATGCTCCCACGACTGTGCTTAATTGTGGGGAAGGTATTTTGGGGTTTGTGAATTTCATTCACTTTCGTCCATACATAAATAATTCTAGTTTGGTTTCATCTGACCATAAAACAGAGTTCCAATATTTACTGCCATATCCAAGATGGCTTCTAGCATAAGCTAATCTGTATCTTAGGTATTTAACCTTAAGCAAGAGAGTTTTCCTTGGCTAACAAACAAAGTCCTGATCAATGAAAGCATCTAGTGACTATCTTCATCGATACATTCAACCTTGATGTCTTTAAACCATAGACAATGTCCTTTGTTATTAAGTGAGGATTCTTTGAGACATTTCTAACAATTTCCCTTTCCATTCTCTCAGAAATTAACCATTTTCTGACAGTCCTTAATTCATTCTCAACACAATGAGTCTCACTGCACTTTTTGATAATGCAACAAATTGGTTGGTAAATGTTGTATATCTCTCCCCTTGTTTGTACACATCAACTATTTTCATTTAGAGGTTCTTGGCAAGTTCAGCTGTTTTCAGCATAGTTGCAGAATGAATGAGTTATCATGGTACATGGCACTTGCATATTATCTTCTTCATTATCTTTTAGAATGTTATAGAACCAAGTAAATACTATTTCATTTTCAAACTATGTTTGTGTTAAATGTCAAATTAAGAAAAAAATTACTACACTTGTAATAGAGCAATATTATTTCATAATTTCCATAAGGGTGGAGGCAAATAATTTTGAATTGCACCAATTTTGAGAAAAAAAATTTATAACTATGAATATATTAGATTGAAACTTCTAAAAATCTGACAAATTATTCAAAACAAAATTCAGTAAGTACTTGCAAATATTCACATTTCTTTAGAAAATATGCAAATATTCAAATGGGCAAATAATTCTGTCCATAAACGTGTGTGTGTATATATATATATATATATATATATATATATATATATATATATATATATATATATATATATGGTGCATTACCTAGTGGTTAGAACGTTCACTTTCTGGCCATGAAACCTGGGTTTCTAATCTCACCATGGTCAATTTGTCAGGAAGGAGACATCCTGATGTTATTGGACTGGATCAAGGTTGATCCCAGCATGCAGCAACTTTGGAAAGTGCCTGAAAACCATACCATGAGTTAACCCAAGCCTTGTAAGTGAAATTGGGTAGACAGAACTCTTGTGGGCCATTGATAGCTGTGTTAGCACAAAGCCACAAGTCATCATGGCCAAGGGCTTGAGTGTGCTGGCCTTGTTCAAATTGTTGATCATGTCAGATAACACACTCTCTTCCAGAAACTGTAACTAAGGCTTGCTCAGCATAGCTGCCGTATAAACCACAGGTGAGCTCTGTGGGTGTTGAGCAAACACAAATATGCTTGAGCAAGCATCTGCAATAGGGATTGGCTAGCCAACCTAGTAGACAGGTATCCTCAAATATGAGTGGCCAGCTATTATTATTATTATTATTATATATATATATATATATATATATATATATATTAAATATAACAGGCAATGAATGTCTATTATGTCTGATCATGAGCCCTTCTACACTTCATATGGTTGCTTTAATTTTGTGTGAAAATAAAGACAAAAATTATCCAACATTTGAATATTGAGAGACTGAAATATTAACAACAGAACCATATGTCTAGATGCAATGTGTTGTGACTAGTTTGAAATGTAATTTTGTTGAATGTGGGTTGCTCTGTTTTAATATAGAAGGCCTCCAATATCTGATGGTTCTTATATATGTATATATAATTCATAATATATAAGAAATTAAATCTAATTTGAGACTGACTACTCAAGTTTCATCCTTGTACACTCTTCAGGCTACTTGTAAAAAATCTTAAAATTTCTTTTATTCTATGCACTTCCAAAAACTTGCATATGTATTTTTGGTATTATGAAGTATTTTCCTTTGGTTAGGCTTGAAAAACAATATATATAGTTTAACTTTACTAACAATGATTTAGGAAAGGTTTTCATACTTATGGCAAACCGTCAGATCAGATGGCTTGTGAGGCCTACATGGTAGATGTATGCCTTCATACATAGCAGAAGAGAGTGTTTTGCCTCATAGCATACACACACACACACACACACACACACACACACACACACATATATATATATATATATATATATATATATATATATATATATATAATTTAGTGATAACAAAGATGGTGTAAAGCAAGAAATGGAGTCAGCCAGTGAAAGACTGAAAGAAAGAAAGGACATTTAAGGCAAGCAGTCTTTGCAATAAAAGTGCTCAATATCAGAGATAGAGCATTAATAGGATTAATACAAATATAAAATTCGTTTCTTAGCTGATTAATGTTATATTCACCATCTTGACTCCTGAGAAGACACTCTTTTTTAATCATTTAGTCCACTCATCAGGAGATCTCAGCACTTTCTCATTTTTTGCTAACATTATCATGAGTTAAAAATTAATTTATTTACACACGTTATTCGTGTTTGGTTGATATTTTTTTCTTTCATTTTGTGTTATGTGTGTATGTATATATTCACACTCAGACATATATATGTGCACACACACACACACACACACACTCATGCACGCACATAAATATATGTACACACACAGAGATATATATGTATGTCTATGTGCATGAAAGTGTGTCAAATATACTTTGAACTTTATTCAATTTTGAAAGCCAATTAAAATTTTTAATTAGAAAGCAGCATAATTATTTAATTATACCACACATGCAGAGAGAGAAGAGTATATCTATATATACCAACATATATATATCAGTTTCTTAATCAGTATTTAGGCTTCTCTTTTGTGTGTATGAATGTCTTTAGGTATATGTATGTATAGATATATATACACAAATTATGTATTTACAAAGGTGAAACCATATTTTTTTAATTATATTACAAGTCAACATAAATATGTCTATAGATGTGTGTGTATGTGTGTGTATATATATATATATATATATATATATATATATATATAAAAGAGGCTTTTATTTCCAAATTTTATCTAAGCTCTCTTATAGTCTTGCCAAATTGTATAGGAAATATTATCAATTATGGAACAATACCATGGGTTTACTTTCCTGTTTTGATAGAATTCATTTTTTTCATGAGTGCAGTTGTTCTCAACTTGTGTCTAAACATCAGAATAAGTTGCAACATTTGATTTGTAAAAAATTGGGTATTCTGCTAATACTAGTGTTGGTTAGTATGTTGAACTTTCTTTGTCTCAGTTGTCCATGTTAGAACTTTTGATACTCTTGCATGGATTGGATTTTTGTGTTCTCCCCTTGCATATTAAACGAGAAGAAATTTATTCAGAGTTTGAAGTTTTGTTTGCTGAGTTAGCCAAACTTCAGCCTGGTTCTGGTATCATAATAGTTCTTTGATTTTATTAATTTAAATGTAGTTGGTGTTCTCACTACATAAGAAAAACGACTCAAAGGCTGGAGGTCAGAATAAAACGGTATGTACCAACCAAAATCCAAAACCTTAAGTATTCTTCATCAGATATTCTGACCTATACATATGGGTCTTCCATTGCAGATCACCTGATAAATAACCATAATTGTGCTGTTAATTTTAGTGTGGACTAGTTTTCTGTCCTAAAGGCCCCCTCAAATTACCACTTGAGAATATTGGAGGTCATATATATATATATATATATATATATATATATATATATATATATCCTTGAAAACTTCATTATGTAAACAGAAGGATTTTGTCCTGGGCCTCCAATTAATTTCCATTTAAGAATATTTTTTTCCCCTTTCCATGTTTTTATTGATGATTATACCTTTATTAATCACGATTTAGTTCTGTTGAGCAACATTTGAAACTGGTTAGCTAGCTTGTTTTTCATTTTTTCCTTTTAATTGTTAACATATCTGGAAATAAATGTAAATTTTGTCTATTTATGGTGGTTATTAAGTTTTGTACCACCATTAAAATCTCTTAGTGTGTATATATATATATATATATATATATATATATATATATATATATTATAAAATGGACAATGTCCGGCAATTATTTTAAGACATTTTAATGTTTATACATTTTTTTTAAGTAAATGCTCTGTTTATAATAAACAGTATTAACAACATTTATTGGCCTGAATGTCTGAGAAATTGTCATAGAAAATATGTGTCCTCTGACAGGAATCAAACCTGTATCCTATACGGAACTGTCATATAGCCTGACGAGCTTTTCGCCACATGCAGGTAAATGTTGTTAATACTGTTTATTATAAACAGAGCATTTACTTAAATATTTGTATCTATAAAAAAGAATGTATAAATATAAAATGTCTTAAAATATATATATATATATATATATATATATATATATATATATATATATATATAATGATAATATTAGTAATTACCATGGATATAGATCCAGGGAGAACTCTATGTCAAAAAATTCTATGTCAAAAACACAGCAATAATAATTATTATTATAAAGAAAACAAACTCTTAAAAGACCATGAGGTGATATTTATTTTGTTAAGGTCAGAAAATTCGAACCCAACTCTTCAGACCTCATTACACAAATATAAATCTATATTAAAACTTATGGTCCTTTAAGAGTTTGTTTTCTTTATTATAATAATAATATTATATAGATATATACATATACACACACACACACACACATATATATATATATATATTTGAATATGTATGCAACTATAATGATATTAATATGCATATGTATGTTAATTTTAGAAATGATATACAAGGTGGTACTGAAATGTTTTAATTTCCCCTCACTTCTAAAAATTTGAACAAATGCCCACACATCATGTTTCTTTTTTTGATTGAGCCTCTTAGGCGGCCTGTGAATCTTTCAGCACTCCCATGTCTATTAACCTTATTTTATAATGAACACAGCTCTTAATTACTAATCACTGAAAAGCATTTTCTTCCTGATTTGTATTGCAAAACTTGTTAAAAAGATAATTTTAGTTAAAGAATTACAAATCACCAAATTCCACTTTTAAGTGATCATGTTAATACATTGGAATTTCTAGTCTTGTGAAATGACTTCCACTTCTGACCAATATTAAGGAAGCGAAGGTTATTATCAATTCTTTTGGGAGGTTGCTAAATGTTTCTTCAGAGTACCTCTCTGAAGTTAATATTTTGCAAGTTGATAAGTAACGATCAACTTTATGAATTCATTTTAGATTCATTATATCTGTTGATATATTAAAAAGTATGATTGAAATAATGACATCTGTTTATTTGCTATATGAGCATTTAATATTTGTGGTTAGATAATGTTAATTATTAGAGGGGAAGAAAATCTTGTTTAATAAACCTTACCTATAAGATAATGAATTAGATGGCATATGTCGTTTTATTGTCCTTCTATATGTAACATTGTGTGTTTAAAATATAGGAAAATAAGTTTAAGTTTATGCAGAAAAAAAGAAATCTAATTAAAAAAAAAACAGCCACATAGGTATATAGTATTTCTGAAATATGATACCATTTTATGTTTTTGTTTTTATCATTTTACCCCAAACAAGGTGGGAATGCCGCTAATACGCAGGGGGTTACAGGAGTGAAAGTGAGAGAAAAGACTGAGTATAGTGTGGATTGAGGAAAGGACAAAATTTGAATGAGATTCAAGAAGATAGAATATATGATAGGATCAGTTGATGGTCACAAGTCCTGCTGAAAAAGAAAAAAAGAAGGATGTAGCAGTATTTTTCACTGGCCTGTGAACTGATGAATCAGTGACTAGCAAGAAGGCAAGATTTCCTGGTAAAAAAGGAGTTTCTTCTGAAATTCTAGAGTGAGAATTTTCATATCACAGAGTATGGGTCAATACTAAGATTGGGAAATCTCTCATTCACTTCACTCTGTCACTTACAGTTGGCAAAATTTACCTACTACAGACAATAAGAGTATCCAATACAGACCACAGATTATATACATTGTACTATTTAATATTACAAGAAAACCTTTCACCTGGGAAAAAGATTACAAACTTGACTTTCAGTAAGAAATGAAGGCAGTGCAGCGTTGGTGTATTGTCCTGAAGTTACAGCTGTGGAGGCTCAACCAATATAGCCCACTATGGAAACAAAGAAAAGTGTACTGAACTGCTATGTGATATCTGTCCTCTTATATGACGGTGAATGCTGGACAGTCTCCTCAAGGATGAAGAAGAGACATGAAGCAACAGAAATGTGGTTCTACAGAAAGATGCTGAGGATACCATGGACCAAACATGTGAGCAATGATGAGATTTTAAAGAAAATAGAAACAATGAGGTGACTTATGCTTGACATCGAAGGGGCAGTTGAAATTTCTGGGTCATATAATGTGGCAGGAGGGCTTGGAAAATCTAATACTCACAGGATAGATTGAGCAACAGAGGGAAGCAGCATATAACCTACTTGATGGGCTTGAGTAAATGGGTGGTAGAACAGTATACAATTTGACAACTACAGTCATTGTTCTGATCCACATACTCAACTATAATATCTATATGACATAGTCATATAATATCTACATATGATAATAATCATAACATCATATTTTTTTGTTCTTAATTGATGGCTTAAGGCAACACATATGAATAAAGAAATATGAATAAAGACCAAAGGAAAAACTTTTCTTAACCAATGTGTTTTGTCCTCTGATGGACTTTATCAAGGTAAATGTAAAGATTTTATTTTGCAACATGTATTTCTAAACAGAAGTGGAAGAAAAAAAGCACTAAGGTTTTAAAAAATTTTAAATTTAGGAATACTGTAAAATATTCTTAATGCTAACTGTGTAAGTAAAGGTAAATTATGGAGGATACCAAGTGATGTATTTTAATACCTCCAAAACAAAAGTTTTACACATATACATGTTTACATATACATACTTGCACAAAGATATATAGTAACTATACAATTATTAAAGAATGTATACGTAAGAACATGTATGTGTGTGTGTGTGTGCATATATACATACATGCAAAGCTCTTCTATGAATCGAGCACTTTGAGTCACTGACATGTTTATTCAAAAATAAATACATAAAAATTCTCCCTTCTCTCTGCCATGAGCTGATAGCTTAGGAGAAAAATGTCCAACTGATGCCAAATCAGTTGGGTTTCAATCCTTGCTTGTGACAATTGGATGTCTAGCCACACTGATGAGCTGTGATACAGTGAAACAGTCTGTCTGTGGATGACAATATATATATATATATATATATATATATAAAGAAATAATCATACATAGAATCAATCAGCAATATTAATGCGATTAATGGCGAAATCACTTTGCTAGTAGAAACATAATGTATGCATTAAAATACTGTTAATCCATTGAATGATGTGATCCTCATTTATAAAACTGTTGTCAGATGTTTCTAGTGTATATTTTTTTAAGTTAAGCAAGTACTTTCAAAGATCCATGTCTCCATCATCAGGCTGTAATTTTTTTCTGTTAAAGTTAAAACTTGACGAAGAATTAATTGTTTGTAGACTGAAAGATGTTTTTTTTAAGAATGTGCTATTTATTGACGGTTGTACAATCTTGGAACATGTGAGTTGCAATGCTTAAGTTCAAAATTTCAAGTGAGAATTTTTATATGAATTTTGTAATATGGTAAATCCACAAATTCTTTTTTTACAAGTGTTTTTCAGTTAACATGACATGAACTAAGTATATAGTTCAATTAATATAGTGATATGTCTTAGTAGATTTTTTATCAGGAATTTCATACTGTGGGATCAATAGTTTTTTATAAACATATAATATTAGGCAGCATATATTTTATATATAAAGAAATAATCATACATAGAATCAATCAGCAATATTAATGCGATTAATGGCGAAATCACTTCGCTAGTAGAACATAATGTATGCATTAAAATACTGTTAATCTATTGAATATGATCCTCATTTATAAAACTGATTTATAAAAGTGATTTCGCCATTAATTGCATTAATATTGCTGATTGATTCTATGTATGATAATTTATTTATATATAAAATATATGCTGCTTAATATTATATATATATATATATATATATATATTCATCCTTTCTCCTTTCCATCAGCATGGTTGATACTAACCTTCAGTAGAATGACCTGTTGCAACTTCTCAGGTTAATGTTTTCTGCTGACATGAAGTTGAAAGATTATATTGAATCAATTGCTTGGTCTGCTGATAGGAAAGTTGGTTCACTAGGTTGTTCTATACAATTTCTCTTGAATCTATCTTACATATTTATAAGTCTACCATTCATTCAAGCTTTGAATATTGTTGCCATATTTGGTATTGTGCTCCTGCTATACATTTAGAGATTCTTGATAAAATCCAAAGAGGAATCTACAATGTAATTGATCCTGACCTGACATCTCAGCTTTTAGCCACTTTCCCACTACTGTAATGTAGCTTCCCTTTGCCTTTTCTACAAATATTTTAATGGTAATTGTTCTGACAAATTTTCCTCTATGGTTCCTTGACTTTATGAATTTAAGTGCAATACTAGATTGGCAACTAGGTCTCATCATTTTACACTTGAAATGGCTAGATATAGCTGTAAGTTCTATGCTAATAGTTTCTTCTATCACACTTCTCACTTGTGGAACTCTCTTCTGGCTTTTTGGTTCCTAGTCAACTTTGATCTTCAAAAATTTTAAGTGTAATGTCCATTGTTAACTTCTATTTTGTTAATTCTTGTTCTTTTATTCTCACCTCGTACTTTCAAACACTCAGTAACCTCCTTGTGATTAGTGACTTTATTGCTTTACCTGGGGTGAAATAATTTTTTAAAAAATATATAAAAGATATATTTAGGCAGCAAGTTTGATTAAAAAGAACGGACAAGATCTTGCTCTGTCTATATTTCTAAGATGTACATTATTTTTTTATTATTTGGACTATCGTCCTCATCTTTGTCGCCATATTTATTACAACGTTTCGGCCATTGTATGCTCCAGCCTTCTTCAGGTGGTTGGAATGTCGAACTGAACCCTTTATTTTGCTCACTGAGGTAGACTGTTCTTGTTCCACGTGCCATGTTTGATGGATGTCAGTTATCAGTTATCTCATGTTAATTTTCCCTCTGAAAGTTTTCCACTGCCTTAACCAGGTATTGAACTAACGCCTTTATCCACTGCGCTATGTGTCCTCAAGGCGTTGGTTAGATCCAGTGACAGGACCCAAAAATTGTATGAGTTCAATACCCGGTTAAGGCAGTGGAGAACTTTCAGAGGGAAAATTAACAGACGATAACTTATAACTGACATCCATTAAACATGGCATGTGGAACTAGAACAGTCTACGCCAGTGAGCGAAATAAAGGGTTCAGTTAGACATTCCAACCACCTGAAGAAGGCCGGAGCGTACAATAGCTGAAATGTTTGTAATAAATATGGTGACAAAGATGAGGACAATAGTCCGAATAATGTAAATAAGATCTTGCTATTCCATTTTTTATTGTATTTTTCAAATAAGATTTGTGTATTAGGATTAAAATTGGGGATAAACTGTCTGAAGTTCATGTTTGTATAAGTAACTTTCGATTGTCTCAGTCATTTTCAAGAACCAAATATGGTGTCTGTGTCGTAAGCAGAATACCTTTGCCCACATCTTGGTATTCTTTGGAAAGCTTGTTTATTTTTTTTAATCAAACATGTTTGTATATATATATATATATATATATATATATAGCTGGCCACTTGCTTGTATTTGAGGACACCCATCTACTAGGACCTGCTAGCCAATCCCTATTGCAGATTCCTGCACAGGCACATTTGTGTTCAACACCCACAGAGCCATCCTGTGGTTTATATTGCAACTATGCTGAGCAGACCTTAATTACAGTTTCTGAAAAAGAGTGTGTTATCTAGCATAATCAACAATATGAACAAGGCCAGCACGCTCTAGCCCTCGGGCACGATGACTTGTGACTTCGTGCTAGCACAGCTATCAATGGCACCCAAGTGTTCTGTCTACCCAATTTCACTCACAAAGCTTGGGTTAACCTGTGGTACAGTTTTCAGGCATTTTCTAGAGATGCCCCACGCTGAGATTTACCCCTCCAGTCCGATAACATCTGGAAGCTTCCTTCCTGACAAATCAACCATGGTGATATTCGAACCCAGGTCTCATGGTCAGAATGCAAACATCTTATATATATATATATATATATATATATATAATTTTCAGAAATGGTAGGAGACATAAAAGAATTGCACAGATATACAAAAACAATTTGGAAGTTTATAGTATGATGCAATAAAAAAAATCTTTATACAATTGTTAATTATCATTTTTTTTCAAAATAGATAACCTTCTAGCATTATGTACATAAGTGGACTATGCTGCAAGAGACAAAAAAACAGGCAAGTGCATTGAACCAAATGGTTAGCATGTTGAACCAATTTTGGAATTGAAGATTTTCTTAATTTTGTATTTCATTACTGAGATGAGTAATTGTCAATATCTCTGAGAGTTATTATGTAAATCACATTAACTTCAATAACACAAAATGTCCAAAACCAATATTTGTCAAATTTAAACTAGTCCATTTCCACCCTTGATATAATCTTTTTTTTTTTAGCCACTTTTAATGATTATATTTTGAGATATTTGGAATTTACAAAAATAGACTGACTGACTGAAGTTATTATGCAGGTTAAACTAATATTGGTTTAAGTCCTCTAAAATCAAATAAAAACTATTTTTTTCTATATGCTGAAACCTGGTAATGAAAATGATCTAACAAATGCTGAAAACCAGAAAATAATAAAGTAATTGGGTGAGGAAATTATCAAAGGATCTTCACAGAGAACTAGAAGCAAAAGAAAAGGCTTTAAGAAACATGTCTCCTCATGAGGAAGATAAACTAAAGCAAATCAACCACTTTTGACAAGTGTTCAGATTTTTGAACAGGATAGAATTGAAAGAGTCAAAAAATACAAAAGGTTTAGAATACTTTGCAAATTGGTTTCTGTCAAGAAATCTCGGCAAACTCCTCTTAGATAAAGTGAATATTTTAAAGTTTCAAAAGTGAGTTGAAGGACTGGATGGATGGGACAAAGAATGGATTTTATCTGATACAGATCTGACTGTGGCTAAAAGAAAGCAGCAAGGA
Organism: Acanthosepion pharaonis; assembly: GCA_903632075.3. Classification (NCBI taxonomy): domain Eukaryota; kingdom Metazoa; phylum Mollusca; class Cephalopoda; order Sepiida; family Sepiidae; genus Acanthosepion; species Acanthosepion pharaonis. The sequence continues at coordinate 516,304 of CAHIKZ030000362.1, read as the reverse complement.
GGCAGCAGTGTGATGATATGGGCTGGAATTGTCAACCAAGCTTTTAGTGGACCATTCAATGTCAATGAAGAAGTTAAACTGAACAGTGCTGCTAAGTATTGTGATTTCATGGACAAGACTTTCTTTGAATGGTACAAGTCCCAGCTTTGCAGTTTCAAAGCGAAGTGTGTAGTTATGCATAACAATGCTCCTTATGTATTTAAGGCTACCTGGGAATTTCATAAGTGTAAAAGGTTTACAGGAGAGAAAATAATGGAATGGCCACTATCAAATCTTGATTTGTATCTGCTTGAAAATCTATGGTCAATTGTGAAGATGAAATTATATAAGGGTGGCAGACAAAATCAATGGATAATACATTGTGGTTTGTCATTAAGACGGGTCACTATATTAAGATGTAAATGCTTCAGAGACTTATCATATGTTTGTTATTTGTTCTATTATAGGTATTGATCAGTTGTTGAGGATTTTATTACCTTGTTATTGAAGTAAAAAGTGATTTTCTGGTTTTGCATAATAACTTCAGACTGCAGATTTTATAATAAATCCAATAACTTTAATAAAACTTGTTGAAACTATCTAAAAATTTACTCAGGCTTCCTTTTGATGTCTAAATTAATTGTGTAAAATTTAGAAATTTTCCAAAGCAAATTCAACTTATTGAGGTTTGTTATTTGCCTAATAACTTCAGACAAACTGTACTTGAATTATTTTGAACTATTGTTCTTTTATTGATGTTATTTTAGACATGTTTTCAACAAAGTCCATTGTTTTTTTTTACTTATATTTTGTACTGATTTGTTGATTATTGTTTTATTTTGTTCCTCTGATGTTAGTTATTGTTAATTCATGCTGAAAATGGGTTTCACTAACTGATCCAGGGATTGAACTCAAAACCAATAGATGAGAGTAACACTCCTATATCGACTACACCATCATCCAGAAGGACATCAGTGTTTTTTTTTCAAACCTTTATATTCAATATCAGATGGTTTAGGTTATCATGGCAGGTTTGTACCTTTTCTCATAATTTAGTATTTCATTTCTGAGATGAGTAATTGTCAATATATTTTTATTATTTCGAACTATGGTCACCTGATGATGACCAGTGGGTATTTGGCCGAAATGTTGTGTCTATGATAATATCTATATCAACCAAGATAGGAACAATAGTTTCAAATAATAAAAGTATACTGAAGATTTTCTGTTGTTATTTTGTAATTTTTTTACGGCAACAGAAAGAACACTTATGCTCAGAATCAGGAAAATACAGAAATTCTTTGGACATATAATGGAAAGGGGGGGGCATGCCGAGGGCAAGTGAGATAAGGGAAGGCAGCAAACTACTTACCTGATGAGCTTGTATGAATGGATGGTGGTGGTGGTGGTGGTGATGGGGATTGGGACATAGCAAAAGGAGAAAAACTGCTAAGAGCTACATGAAATAGAAAGTCATGGAGAACCATGATTGCCTATATCCTGAAGAGACATGGCATAGATAAGATATGGATGAATGATGATGTGTTGGATGGTTAAATTTTTCACAGGTCGCCATTGTTTTTCTTTCATAAAGAAGAATCTGCAATGTTATTGTTCCTGATCTGGCATCTTGGCTTCAGTCACATTCCCACTGCTATAATGTAGCTTCCCTGTGTTTTTTCTATAAATACTTTCATGATAATTGTTCTGATGAAGTGTCCACTATGGTACCTAGACTTTATGAATTTAAATGCAGTACTAGAATGGCAGTAAGGTCTCACCATTTTACAATAGCTAGATGCAGCTGTAAGTTCTATGTTAACAGTTTCTTCTGTTGCACTTCTTGCTTATGGAACACTCTTCTGGCTTCATGCTTTTCAGCCAACTTTGATCCTCAAAAAATTAAATACAATGTCAATCGTTATCTACTATTTTCTTGATTCCTCTTTTATTGTTCTTTCTCCTTAATAATGTTTGACTTTTTCTTATTCTTTCACACATGCTAAGCTTTTGTGTTTTAGTGGTTTTACTGCCTTGCTTGGGGTGAAATGATTAAAAAAAATGTTTACTTCCTATTTTGTTATTTATTTCTGTTATTCAAAAAGGAAAAAAAAATGAAGCGATTTTTGAAAATAATAAATATACACATTTGAAAAAATATGTAATTATGTATGTATAATTTGAATTTTGTCAATATTTACACCTACATAAAGTGTACTGACAGATGGATGCAGTAATTAAATACCTCATTAGGAGTGAACTCTTGGCATTAATAATGGTCTGTAAGATGAACTACTTAACTATCATGTTATATCAGGTAACCTGTATGTCATGTATCCGAAAAGAAAAAATATACAACATTTTATTTAAACATGCAAACATAGATATATCAATAAGTATAATGAAAAAAGCATTTCACATAGCAAATATTTATTTTGGAAAATAACCTCTTTTTTTGTCAACTTGGCCTACATTTAAATCAAGTTGAAAACAGTGGTTCTTGTTCAATCACCAAATTGAAGCAGCACCAAGCTCAGCAATACTTAGATAGGGGGCTGCTTAGGAACACCGGCTACTGTAAGTAACAACATACAATCTGAAATATGTTTCGGCTTTAAATAACCCACAAAGTGTCGATAAACTGTAAAGAGCTTAACCTGACATTTATTCATTAATCACAAAGATTGAACATTATACAATGAATATTGTAGATCAAAATCCAGCTAACTGTATAATGACATGGACTTATTAATCCACATCTATATATATATATATATATATAGGCTGACCACTCGTATCTGAGAATGTCTGTCTACTAGAGCATCTAGCCAATCCCTATTGCAGATGCCTGCTCAAGCATATTTGTCCTTGTTCAATACCCACAGAACCCACTTGTGGTTTATACTGCAACTATGCTAAGCAGATCTTAGTTACAATTTCTGGGAGATAGTGCATTATCTAGCATGATCAACAGTCTGAACAAGGTCAGTGGGCTCAAACTCTTGGTCATGATGACTTGTTACTTCCTTCTACACAACCATTGACAGCTCCCAAGGAGTTCCATCTACCCAATTTTACTCCAAAGGCTTGGATCAACCCCATCGTGTGATTTTTAGGCACTTTCCAAATATGCTGCCCACTAGGATCACCTCCTTGAGATGAATAACATCAAGAAGTTACCTTCTTGAAAAATTGTCCATGGTGAGACTCAAACCCAGATCTCATGGTCAGAAAGCAAAAATTTAACCACTCGGCCACATGCCCATAAATGTAAATGTATATTAGACCACATGAGTCACAGGGATTTAGAAATACTTGGGAATGGTGTACAGTTGAGTGGTTAGCTGTTATATAATGTAGAGGCTGGGCCAGCATGATGAATGATTGGTCAAAATACCTGCTGGGTGTGGACTTCTTATAGTGGCGAATTGCCTGTCTAACATTAAATATGACCAAAATGATGCAAAGTTAACATGGGGCCCACAAAGATTTTTGAAGCATTAACATGTTTTCTGCACTCAGATTTCTTAGCATTCCATCATATGTGGGCTAGCCCCGCTAAGACAACTAGACAGCATGCATTCCCTTGAAGATTTTCCTTCCACTGCCTCTTAGAATCAATGCTACCATGTGTGTCCCTATCATATCATAAAATGAATAAAAAAAAAAAGAAACTGTTTTTCATCAATACAATCTATAAAGTGGCATTGGGGCAACATTGAACACAACAAAACCCACTGGAAGTGTTTGGCTTCTTATCTTTCATTAGTGTATCCAACTAAGGGAAGAAAAGCTTTGATGTAACATTTGAGGTTTGACAACATCTAATGATATTGCTGTTTGTTTCTTTTTTGGGGTACATGCTGTTCTTGATTACAAAGTAGGATTGACCCAGTACAATTTTCCACTTGAAAAATTTAATGCCTTGGCATTGCTTGATATCATTAGATGTTTTTTTGCATGCTGAATACTAAATCTTACAATAATATCTTGTGATGGTTATACTTAATGTGTTAGCAGCCATCATTAGACCATACACAGATTTTAAACAAATGTATCTGCACATCTTGCACATGAATAATGGATAGTGGCTTGGATTGAGGAATTGGAGAACCAAGTTCAAATTCCAGTTGAGTTCATTACATTCACTTATGTGCAAATACTCTTGGAAAAGGTACGAATCCATCTCTTCTCTCCTCAGCTATGAGTAAATTGCAGGACAGACTGTGTCCTATACCCTTGGGTGGTGTTATATTCCGTGATAATAGGAATATATACTTGAAAAACACGGTGGATAAAATAAGTAAAGGTTTATTGTGAAAATAAGAATAAAGGTAACAGTTATACATAAGGCCATCATAAGTCAATCCAGTAGTGAGTGCTACTATTGGAAGGTTAGTACTTCTTTCATAAGTCTGAGTCATACTCAACAGATTCCAGCTAGACTCTGTAGTCCATTGACTTACAGATACTTATAGGTAGTTACTGCCTGTAATGTAGTCACTCATGGGGTTGACAGGTTATTCTATTATATCAGGTGGCAACTGGTCTAGAAGGACAACTCTGAATTCAAAATCTCCAGCTATAGTTTAAATAACCTGCATTTATCCAAGTGTGATGAGTATGGCTACATTTCTGAAGACATGGTTAATCAGGGGTGAGAAGACTCTGGATTTGAATCTGGTGTGCTTTCAGCAAACCTGGGAAGAATACTCACATGCATTTCAAACATGATTTTTTGAATGTTGGGACATTTCCCATCAACTGTTAGAGCCCAGGAAATTCCAGACAAAGTAATTCCCTCCATGGTACCATTGAGTGCAACAGAAATCATTTGGTGACACCATCACCTGTCTGGTATGCTTTATCTTTACAAGAGGTGAGATCAGACCAAAAATGGAGTATGGCTGACACATTTGGGCTGGAGCTGCTCAATTTTCACTTTCCAGCCTTGACAGAGTTTAAAATCATTTACACAGAATGTGGGTGATGAATTATTTCCCACTCTTCAACTCTTTCCCCACAGAGAAAACATTGTTAGCCTCTCATTACTCTAATACTATTTTGATGGCAGATGTACAGACATGCTACTTTCCTCAGTTTCACCAATCCAGACCTTCACGGCTACAGGCAAAGAGTCTACTCATCCTCTTTGTATTCCATTAGTCAGGAGGAAGTTCCACTTAGACAGCTTCAGAAATGTTACATTGTGGAAGAAACTCCTGAAATGATACTTCCTTCATCACTTCATCTTAATTCTTCACATCTAGGGTCAACAGTTATCTCCCTTGCATATGATTATAATATTCACCTCTTATTCCGTTCTTGTATACCCTTACAACAACCACATTCAATAGTTTTAGTGTCTCTTGGGCCTTGTATTGTGTGAACAATAGTATAAAAAAACAACATGCAACTGGTTATACTGGGTTATATGGTGAATAGTGACTTGGAATGAGAAATTGAAGAGCCATGTTCAAATTCCAGTTGGGTTTGTTACATTCACTTATATGCAAATACCCTTGGGAAAGGTATGAATCCATCTCTATCCCCAACTATGGGTTAAATAATAAGTCTTGTTTTTGGAATAAAAACATTGTTATTCTTTAAAAGATATTTTTAATGCAATATTCAATTGCAAAAAAAAGATTTATTCTTACAGTCCAAAATATGTTTCAGCTTTAAATAACTCACAAAGGGTTGATCAACTGTAAAAAAACAAGTCAATCATTGTTTATATGGTACCACAAGCAAAGAGTGATTCCTGATCTGACCTACTATCAAACATTCAAGATGGCCTGCTTTACAAGATTCAAATACTCTAGCAATCCATTTACCTATACTGGCAGGGAGAAGTTGATTCATGCTTTCCCAAGGGTGTATAAATTGAATGCATACGTCAAGGTTTGAATTTGGTTTGCCAATCCCATCCTTCATGCTATTTTTATGTCACTTGTTCTTTTAATATGGACTGGCACATTTTTGATAAATAAATAGGACAGAAAAAAAAAAGAAGCAATTATATTTCAAAAATGGAAATTAAAATTTAAACAAAATGGAATAAGTATAATTATTTATTTTTTTTTGTTTTTGTTTCAAAAGCCAAATAATAAATTGCACATTTTTTTGTGTCTGTTAAGTAAACATTTAAATTATACCAAGGACAGTACTTTGTAGATTTAGAATTTTTTTTAATTTTTTTTTAAATTTTTTTATGTGCAACATTTTTTTTCCTCAGTCCATGCCCCATCAAATACAGGTTACAGGCTTCTGCATAAATTTTCACAATAAGAAAAAAAAAATGAATTGGTTTTTGATGCATTCTATACAACATCCTGGAACTTTCTGGGAACCTTTGCTTGCTGAACAAAAAGAAGAATGCAATTATTATTATTATTATTATTATTATTTATTATTATTATAGATATGCATGCACACACACATTTACACACCTACAGACATGCATGTAAACAAGCAGACACACATCATACACACATACTAACATTAGAAAAATTACCCCATCATTATAATTTCATTTTTTATTTTATTATTATTATAATCATCTTTAAATTCATTCTTTCCCTTTTTTTTTTTTAAACAGTTTTCTGATCATTTATTTATTTTCTTTCTTTGTTTTTTTCTTCTTAATTTTTTGGCTTAATTTTCTTTTCCTGCTTTTCCTGGGTCACAGATCCACAAAAAAAAAAAAAATAAAAATAAAAATGTCTGAGTAGCAGCATTCACTTGAGACTCTGGAAGATCACAATCCGATTCCCTTCCGGATCGTTTATATGCCAGTAGTCTGTGCAGATCTTTATGATCCCACGGATCGTGTAGACGTCCTTCACATGAACGTAGAGGGCAGCCTTTTTCATTGACTGAGTTTTCAGGCCACGGTAAAAAGCAAGCACAAATTCCATCTGCGGTGAGAGTGGCATAATGGAGGTGCAGATTGTGCCACCCGGGGTTCCTTGTTCGATGGGTTTCACCCCAAACAGTTTACTATAAAACTGTTCCATTACACGGAAGTTGCCTTCTTCTTGGACGAAAACCACAAGTTGAACCCCAGCCTGGGGACACCCGGTTTTTACAGCGAGGAGTGGTAGACTAAGACTTTCATGAATAAAGTAATGCAACCCATCGTCAAGGACACGGGCCACAGCACCAGGGAGGACCAACGGTTGCCATCCAACTTCGGGCAGGCTTTGCAAAGAGCGAGCAGCAAGAAGTTGGTTGCTTCCTTGAAACTGCAATGTGATTCCGAGCACAGGAACCGGAAGCTGATTTCCTTTGCTCTGATCGAGCATTTCTTCAGCTGAGGTTGATGACGACATGGTGTGGTTCTTGTCCCCGTCATCACTTTCTCGGAGCCGAGCAAATGGAAAACAAGAGGAAAATGGTAAAATTGCAGGAACCAGGGACTGGAACAGTCTGTCGCAGTAGCCAGCTTCGATCTCTACAAAACAGTGAGGAAGTGAACAGAGAAGAGTAGCTGAAAGATAAAAAAAAATAAAATAATCATCAGATGTATTGCCAATTTGAGAAAAAAAAAATAGTTTAATCAGTTATATATATATATATATATATATATCATACTTATTATAAAACCTAGGTTGTGTGTGTGTGTGTACGTTTATATATTGGATAGGATTTCCTACATTTTTCAACCGATTTCAACAAAACTTCACAGGACTACGTAAAATTACCTGGCGGTGGTTCTGACAGCGCCAAAAATTGGAAAAATACAATTGTTTTTGCACGAAATCAATTTGGAAACACGATTAAGAGGCATCGCGAGAATGAAAGGGGGACAACTTATCGAGTTATACTTATAAAACCCAGGTTGTTTGTGTGTGTGTGTGTGTGTTCATTTATATATGGGATTGGATTTCTTACATTTTTCAACCGATTTCAACAAAATTTCACTTTTTTTTTTTGGCAGGTAGTGTTTCTTATTGTCTTGCACACTTTTTTCTTTATTTTTACATTCAGAATGCTTTAAAAATTCCATTTACAAGACAATTGTTTATAATAAAATTCTATTCAATCGGTAGACTCATAACGATTGAAAACAATGTTTTTGTTTGAGTTTGACCAATTCATAAAAAAAAAAAAAAAAAAAAACTAATTAAGACATGCGTGTTCATCAACCTTAAACAATAATCTTTGTCAATTTTATTTTTCAGTCTTTATGATGGTCGATACTTGATCTATCTCTTACTGTTACATCCCCATGCAATGCCGGGCTCTACTGCTAGTATATATATATATATATATATATATATAAACACACACTATCAATCAAAAGTTTGGGACCACGGTGAATTGTTTCTCTAATTTAATAGAAAAGGCTAATTTTGCATATTTGGATAATTCACCTATTGTGCATATATGCAAACACTTATATAAAATTCAAACATATTTTTCTACAAGCCTAATAAATTTATTTCCATAAGCTTTGGAAATTTTGTTACAACCGGATACCTTTTCTGAATTGTAGAGCAGAAATTTACAAATACTTCAACTCCACTGTTTGGTAGAGGTTAAATTCCATTTAGATTAATGTGTGATTGAAATTAATTTTCAGAAAGAAACCATTAAAATACCAAGAAATAAACAGATTAGTATTGAAAAAAGAGCCCACGTAGAAATTCTTTCTATATTGGGTATTGCAAATGTCAGATTGCTAAAAAATGGGATGCATTATTGCCTCCAGCGACATGCAGAAACTGGTGCAAATGTTGACAGAAAAAAGATCTGGGAGGCTCAGAGTAACATATATTGTGGAGGATAGACACTTGATCATGTCTAGCAAAAAAAACAGAAGAAAAACAGCTTCCGAACTAATGGCTGAATTTAATTCTACACATCAACATCCAAGACTTCTTTCTGTTGGGCTTAAAGGATGTGAATCAGTTAAGAAAGCTCTATTAAAAAAGGAAAATAAGTTGAAAAGACTAAAATGGGCACAACAACACAAGGATTGGATTTTAGAAGATTGGAAAAAGGTACATTTGGTTAGTAGTGCATATATTCTGCATAACTAAAATCCAGCATTTTTTTTTTACATCATTATAAGATTCCATTCCAACTACAAAGAAATGGACAACTTGCTATGCAACTGTTTGTAGGGGACTCTTCCAGTAATGGAGTAAAAATAGAAAATTATTTCATGTTAAACTTGATGAATAAACCTATAATTTATTTAGTGTTCTTGTCACTGTCCAATGAAATTGGCTAACAGTCCCCAGGTGCACCAACCCGCGCACACACACACACACACAAATAATAAGCAATGATGAATGAAATATTATTTGTTGAATTTAATATTTAATAAATATTGAACATAAACAAGAAAATGTTTCATATTTTATAAGCAAAATGCAATTTAAAATGACATTCTATTCCATTTGGCTGGTACAGGTTATATATAGGGTAAATTGTCGCCATTTTATATTTTTAATTTTGAGCATGCACGTTGTTTGTTTTTGATTTTGTTGACTGCACAATAAAGTAGGGTCAGTTGGGCACCGTCTGTGAGAAAAAAAGTACTTTGATGCAATTCATGCCACCAGAAGTTTGGAAACAGCATTCATACCAGAAGCTCCAATAAAAACATTTCAATATTTTGGTGTCAATCTGAGGTCAGTGCAGAGGATTTGAAAAGAGTTGGATGAGTCTAAGGGTGATTACAAAGGTGTTTGGAGTGAACACTAGTGATGTCGATGTTATGCCTGCATTCATCTTCCCATAGAACTTCAAACTCAACACAGAGGCCTACATCAAGTGCCTTGAGGAGTTAGAGTTGCCCTGGGTCAGAGGGTAGCTGCTGGAAGACCCTATGTCTAGCAACAGGATTCTACACAATACCACGCAAGCAGGAGAACTCAGTCATAACTGACAGACAATTTCTGCAACCATATCATCCCTTACATCTGGCCACCTAATTCCTCAGACTGCAACCCCCTTGATTTTTATGTGTGAGATGCAGTTGAGCAAGAGACCAACAAAACTCTTTGTAAGACCAAAGATGAACTGAATGTAAAAATTATAGGAACATTTACCAACTTAAACAAGGAAACTGTCCAGAAGAGTTGTAGGAGATGCTGAAATCATCTGGAGGCTGTGGTTGCAATGATGATCTTTAGTATTTCAAGATATTTTATAAATAACAATGACATTTTTTAACATTTTTACGTGATTTTGACGACAATTTATCCATCGCACATCTATGTGTGTGTGTGTGTGTGTGTGTGTGTGTGTATATATATATATATATATATATATATATATATATATATATATATAGGCACAGTGGAGTAATGGATTGTGGCTTGGATTGAGGAATTGAAGAGTCAAATTCAAATTCCAGTTGAATGAATACATTGCATTTGCTTACATGCAAAATATTTTTTATCCCTTGGGAAAGGTTTCAATTCCTCTGTCTAGGAGAAGGACAACTCTGAATTCGAAACCTGCAGAGGGTTGTTTGGGGACCTTGTGCCATACTGTACACTATTTCTCTGTATTTGGCTCTTCCAAAAAGTGTGGTTGGTTCTGCACAAAGCCTTCACCACTAGAATCAAATGTGTGGGTAGCCTGGCTGTTGGTTCTAAGAAGTGATCTCTGATCCTCATACTTTGGAAATGACAGGAGAGTCCAGTATATATGCAATCACTGACCAGCATCTACAAATAGCCAACACACATGACCTGATGATTGTGCTGCAGCATGAAACAAACTGTTGCTGCTCAGTGTTGACCTCCGTGCTCATTTTTATATTTACATATGCTCTATCCCTTTTACCTATAAATATAGCATACCTTAAAACTATATTTTATCATATATGTATGTATGTATGTATGTATGTATGTGTGTGTGTGTGTGTGTGTGTGTGTTATGGTAATTTATTTTTTAATCAATTCTCTGTAAGCAAGGTGATAAAGCCACTAAGATGTAAGGGGCTACTGGAGGTGAAAGAGAATGAGAAGACTTTAGAAGGAACCAGAAACCCAATCCTAAACAGGAGACAATGGATAAACCTCTACTTCTGTTCAAAAGACCGGGCAGGCAAACCTATCTACTGGTTACCAGTCAAGTTGCATATAACTTGTTGCATTCAGATTGAACTGTTCTCTACACTACTGTTGAAGTGATATGTCTTTGAATAAAAAAAAAAAGCATTCAATATAAGCATGGGTCAATAACAACTTTGCTGTATTAGATTAAAATAATAGAATAATTTTGCAACGATGAAATGTTTGTTTTGGGTTTGCTGAAAGTTAAAATTTACATTATAATGTTATCTTCAGCTCATAGGAAATCTATCAACTTCCTATCCTTTGTATCTCGAAGTAGTATTTGTCCCCATATATCCCAACCAATTTTCTGCCATTAAATGGTGTTCTTTTCTTTAGGACAAAATTGTTGTGTTCATCTGAAAGTTAACTTTTTTTTAACCTGTGAAATGAAAAACATTAAGGTTAGGTAGTGTACAATTTAAATTTCACAATGTAAACATCAGGGGAGTTAACTAATTCATGAAATGTTCAAATGTTTAAACTATTTAAAACTACTAGTTAAAACCTAGATATTTTAAACTATCTACTGTAAACATTTTAAAACATTTATACAGTATTCACAATTCATTTTATTAAGGGTTGGTTTCAATTTTTAATATAGATAGCTTCAAGGATTTTTAGCTTATATTTATTGTTTTCATGAAAAAGTATAGATGTATTTTTCAGCAAGAATTTTTCTAAATTGCTAATATGGGTAGGCATGCTGTTGTAAAAGTTGTGATATGTCTGATGCAACACCCTGAGGATGACATTGCTAATGCTGAAATTACTTGGAATAAAATAATATGTATCAATATGGTCATTTTTGCTTGTCCTTCAATAAAGATACTAAGAAGCTTGTCCATGAATATGAGAGGATACTATTGAAAATAATTAGACAAAACTAGTCTAAATTATTCACTGAGACATGTCTTAATGAAAACATGCTGCCAAAATATATGCAGGATATATATAAATAAAAGTAGGAAATTTTTGTGTCATGCATTTTGTTTTTTAGGATTTAATCTGACTAAAGTCAAAACGCAGCATACAAAAACTGTTACACTTTCTCTAAGATTGTTCTTCATATATATAAATTTACATATTTTCCCATTTCATATATATATATATATATATGAAAATAAAATATATAAACACTTGAGCAGGTTAAACTGAATAATTAACACAAAAGGTAGAATACATTTAGCATAGCAGACATTTAGTTTTTATAAAGATCCATTTGCCAGTATTTCTCTCTAGATACAAGGTTGTCAGTAGGGAATTGTGAGAAGAATGTTGGGGTGTTGACATGTCTAAATTTGATTGTCGGGGAAATGTGTGTTCCTCTTTTGTTCTCTTAGGAATCTTGGACAGTTAGTAATGAAAGCAGAAGTGGAAGTAGGGTATGAGAAAGAAAGGGAAATAAAGAGTTTGTAATCATTAAATTAATCAGTAAAGTTTCTCTGTTTTCTATTTAAATTGAATTAATAATTGCTCTGATTTGACATTGAGCTCTCTGGATTACATCCTCCTTGGGATTATCTATACAGATTGCCAAACTTTTCATTACTTATATATATATATATATATATATATATATATATATATATCCATTTAAGACATTTTGTAAGAAATAAAAGAAAACATTTATTTACTTAAAATGAAATGATTATGTGGGGATTATTTTTCTTATCTGTCTTTTTTCCTGTCCTGGGTATGACGATAAACTACATCCAACAGCAAGGCCTCTGTTCAGGAGATTTTGAGGAGTGTGGAACCACCTTTTAATTGCTGATGTTCCCAGGTCCACCCTGACCTGGGGTGTTAGCACCTGTTAAGGTCCCAGCTATGGGCAAATAGTTAACATCTAAACTGGGGTCAAAACACTATGAAAGTGTAAAAATAGGTTTCAATACATACCAGAAATAGTTTGTAAAAAAAATTACCAGCAATACATTTTTAGAAAAAAAAAATATTATCAATTATAGTTTATTTTGAAAGAAAATATTACCAGGAAAAAAAAGTTGTCGGCATTAAATAACCCACTGAGGTGTTGATATGCCGCAAAACAAACCAAACCAACCAAAACAAACGTCCTTTTTCATGGGTAATTGAGATAATTTGGATCATTTTTGATTTTTATAGAAATTCTGCTTTATTTTGAAAAAGTTTGGCTTTAAATGCTTCATGTGTTTTCTACAAAACATAAACTAATTAGTTATATTATTATAAATAATAATATTAATTGCATACATAATTTTTTTTTTTAATTGAGGTAACTCAAAGATAGGTAGTAAAAGCCACTAAGAAACAAAGGGTTACTGGGTGAGGAAGAATTAGAAAACAGAAACATTACTAATGAGTGAAAATAAAAAGAGAAATCAAGTAGACAGTAATTGACATTGCATTGAAATCTTTGGAGACTAAAGTTAACTGGAAAGCATTTGAGCTGTAAGATAGTTCCACAAGCAAGAAGTGTGAAAAAAGAAACAGCATAGAACTATATATATATATATATATATATATATATATATATATATATATATGTAAAAATACAATTTCTTATATATAAAATATTATTATTAAAAAAGATATATATACATATATATATATATATATATGTAAAAATACAATTTCTTATATATATAAACATTATTATTACAAAAGTAATATATATATATATATATATATATATATATAAAATTACAATTTCTTATATATAAAACATTATTAATATTATAAAAATATTTTACACACACATATATATATATATATATATATATATATTATTAATATTGTTCAAGATGAATATGTTTTGGAAAAATAAATGAAAGATATTTTTTTGTGTGTCCTGAATATGAAATCAGGTAATAAAAAGAAAACAAAAAAAAACATAAGTCTCAAAAGACTGACCCATGTTGGCAAATGGCAGCTTCATTTGAAGCAAAGAATGCAAAAGTCTTGTAGGCAAAATAAGATAATAGAGTTCAAAATAAAAACACAACCACAATGGCTCTTCAAAATATCATCAAATGCCAATGGTCATCTAATGATATGCCACCTGTCCATTTTAATCTCTTTCAGGAGACTACCTTTATTTACAAAAAGGTCAGCATTGTTGGACAGTGACCTTCAAAGTCCAAAAGTTGAACTACACATCACACAATAACAACTGCCAGCCACTGAAGTGTCATGTAATTATTGGTACTATTCGATGTATTACAAACTTTGGTTCTTCAAAAAAAGATTTTATTGCAAAGTAAAATTTGGAGCTAATTACTGAATAAATAATTTAAAGTTTGTGTTTTAAAATTATACACCATTCATTCATATTAATTACTTCACCTGCATTGTATTTATCATGCTTTAATTATTGTACTCTGCAGTCTTCTTTATCTGTTTGTGGCAGTAACCTACTGAAAATGTTTAATGGAGACACTGTATTTAATTTATGAATATATGAAGTTCTTGTTTATATATATATATATATATATATATATATATATATGTATGTATGTATGTAGCCATCATTATTTATGTTATTTACACTCAGTCTGTTGTCCTCATCTTTGTTGTTATTATCACAACTTGGTAAAAGTCTAGAATTGGGGCCATAATTTGCATGTACAAAAAAGAAAGAAAACTTGCAAGAATTTTTTGAACTCTTTCAAAGAAAAGTTAATTGCAGAACAAAAAACTGCAATATGACCTTGTTATCCAAAAGTTGTTTTGATGGATTTATTTGGAGATGTCCTAATACTAGCAGTAAGAAAAAAATATCTTTCAGAAAAGGCTCATTTTTTTTCATATTCAAACAATAGAGAATAGCTGGCTTCATCCAAAGTGTTTTCCCAGAGAAAATGGAACAAGCATCAGCACAAATGGAAAAATATACATATATATCTATGTTAAGAAATGGACAAGGTCCGACAATTTATTTATTAAAGACATTTTTATGTTTATAAATAACAACGTTAAACATAAAAATGTCTTTAATAAATATATATCTATATATATGTATATATATATTTCAAGAAAAATCAAAAAAATTATTTGAAAATATATTAGGAAAAGTAAATGATATATATAAATTTTAATTCGCCATTTTGCACATGCTAATTATGACCCCGTTTCTAGACTTTTACCTGCAACTTTTTGACTTTTGATTTTAGTCACCTTCTTCAGGTATTTGCAGTGGCAGATCTACTATGAAACTAATGAAGCTTAATCTTCAGGGCCCTTAATCCCAGAGGGGCTCCTGAAGCAACTTTTTTATGAGTAAATTTGTCAACAAAATCAATGTTTTTTTTTTAAAGCGTTTATTAAAATAAGGCCATTTTAGTAATATAATCAAACTAATGATTTGAAGTAGCTAATGTTGGCCTTAGATTATTCTCTGATATGCATTTGATATGTCCTCAAAATTCCCATATAATTGGTCAAATTTCAAAATTTTCTTGGGGCTTGCATCAACTGAACCACCAGCTGTATGGGCTTGAGCTTGTCAGAATCTATTCATAGGCTGCATTTTGGCAGTTGGATCATTGAATCTATTGTTGATGGTTGTGGGAGGTTGTCTCCGTATCTGTTTAATCTTCAAGGCCCCAAAAATGTACTTCTGCCACTGGGTGCTTGTCCATCTAGGTAACCTTCAGAGAATTTCAAACTGAACCATTTATTTAATCCATGTGGTCATATTGTTCCCATTTTACCCAATCATGTCTACGGATATCTCATCTATATTTAGTATTGCTCAGTTATTGCTACCCATGTCTTCACCAAGTCTAGACTACCTGGACCAAAGATTGAAACAATAGTTCAACTAAATAAACAATTTTCAGTTTGATTACTTTAGCCTGTTGAACCCTGATTTACATGTATGGGTATGACAGACACTGGCAGGAGGCCAGAAATACAATTGCTCCAAACATTATGAATATAACAACCAAGATGGGGATACTAGTCCAAACAGAAAAGTTTATGATGTTTTTTTTTTTCCTTTATTAATGTTCACCCTATACAAGGCCCAAAAGCCACTCAATGTAGAAGGTTACTTAACAAGGTTACTGTAAGTGGTAAGAGTAAGAAGTGCGGTTTATAAGGATATGTTGAAAAGATAACAGTTAACCCTTGACTTGAAGAAGTTAAGATTGTAGTGATTGGGAAAGCATAATCTTGGGAGTCTGTTCTACAAAGTACTTGTTTGTTGAAAGAAGCTGTCCAAATGGAACTTCTTTCTTGCTAATGGACAACAAAGAGAATGGGGATAGTTCATCTCAGTGTATATAGCATGGAGGTCCTAGCTGTGAATGTTAGAAAGGGTGGAACTAAGGAATGTAGCTTTTCCAAACATTTTCTATGGAAATAGTGATAGAACAGGGAGAGGCTTGCAACATTTTGTCTGAGAGTGAAAAGGTTGAAGGGTGGAAGATTTCATCACTCACCCACAAGGTGATATAGATGCTCTTGAAATGTATCTAGACTGGAAAGTGAAGAATGAGAGCCTAAATATGGCAGCAGTACTCCATTTTTGGTCTGATCTGGCTTTTGTAAAACAGAACATGATAATTCCTCATCTCAAAAATTCCAACATACATCCTCAATTTTAGACTTTGAAATATAGAGTGAAATATGCTATTCAGTTTTGAGCAAAAAGAACAGCCCAACATGCAAAATACAAATCAGTGACACCAAAATCAAACTGAGGATGGAAAAACCCAAAGATGCATTTGGATAGCAAAAGATACCTTCCAAAAGCTAAGCAAAGTATTAATAAACAGAAAATTTTTTTGTTAAAAACAAAGGAAAGAGTACTGAACTGTTATGTAATATCAGTCTTCCTTTATGGCAGTGAATGCTGGACAATCTCCTCAAAGATGAAGAAGAAACTTTAAGCAACAGAAATGTTGTTCTACAGAAGGATGCTGAGAATACAACGGATTGAACATGTGAGCAATGTTGAAGTTTTAAGAGAAAATGGAAACAAAAAGAACACTTATAGTTAACCTGAGGAAGAGATAGTTGAAATATCAAAAACAAATTTGATAGTTAAAGGACACGATGAAGGCAAGGAGGAGAAGAAAACAATGTATAACCTACTTAGTGAGCTTGGGTAAATGGATGGTGGACAAGATTTAGGAGAGATAGCAAAAAAAATTATTAAGATCTACAAAGAATTTGAAATTGTGGAGAGCCATGATCACCAACACCCTGAAGGAACATGACACATAGAAGAAAAAGAAGGTGATTGCTTGATATCAATAAGAACAGGGTAAACTTAATGGTTGCACTTTTTGTTTACATATTTCTGTGAATAATTCAAAACATTTTTTATCTGTGTGAAGAATGAATCACTGATCAAATTTTGTCAAATGTGGATAGCGCCATTGTTAGTTCTCTGTAAAACAAGGATCTACCTGTCAGAATCGCCAGACCAGAAAGAATTGGAGAACACAACCTGTAAATTGATTGATTTGTTTTTTTACGGTTTATCAACCTTTTGCGGAAAATATTTTTAGATTCTAAAAATTTCTTGGAGATAATAATGATTTACTGGTATAAGTCCTACTAATAAACCCATAGCTGGGGAGAGAAGAAGTGAATTCATACATTTCCCTAATGGTATTTGCACATAAGGGAATATAATAAACCCAACTGAAATTGGAACTCAGTTCTCTGATTTTCAATTCTGAGCCATTATCCCTTGCAGTAACTGCACATCCAAGCTTACAGCACCTGGTATTCCTAAATGCTCATCCATCTAGGAACTGATCAGGCTCGACATTGTTTAATTTTGGTGATCATACACGAATTATTGTTTCAACATGATATGGCCATAAGCTAACAGGTAAATTGAATAATGCTTTTCATATGAGCAACTTTGTACAAGCCATTTGCTTTATAACTAGGCAGTTCTGAAATACTCAAGTCTCACTTTTCAGCAGGTTAACTGTCCAATTCAAAAAAAAAAGCAAACTATTAGGCAACAAATCTGAATTAAAAATTTCTATGAAAAATGATTTTGTTTGGGAGATTTTAAAAGAATCACACAGAAGAAAATTATAATTATATAAGCTGCAGGTAGGACTTTAAAAACAAATGTCAAAACTTTCATTATCTCTAATGATTACATGACACAAAGATTCTGGGGGTAGATGAAAAATGAAAATAACCTTGGTTATATTTTAATGCCAATTGCATTTGAAATGAGAACATTTAAACAAGTCTTCAACTTTTCTTATCACTACCCACTAAATTTACTTCTACTCCACTTTAGTTGTCTGTATTAATATTTAGGAGTTTTGTCATTTTTGTATCTAAAATTTGTTTCAGCACATGTCTTCATTGAATAGCATGCAGGTTGACAAGAAAAACAAAGTATTATCAGTGGAACAAAGATTAGCATTATTTATAGATATGTTTAACATAAATGCATTGCTAATGACTATTAGAGAAATGCCTTAAAAAAATCAGAAAGAAAAGATGGTGGTCAGGAATGTTTTTAATCATTTCACCCCAAGCCAGGCAATAAAGCCACTAAAGATACGACGATTGTTACTGAGAATGAAAGAAATAGAAAGGACAAGAAAAGAACAGGATTCAAATAAACAGAAGATAACAATTGACATTACATTTAAATTTTTGAAGATTTTAGTTGACAGGAAAGCAAGAAGCTGGAAGAGAGTTCCATAAGGTAAATGTTATAGAATAGGCTGTGACAGAGGTAGTTTCAGCTAATACCACAAATTGCTACAAAAGCAAAACGACCTGAAAACACGAGTTCTTAAATAGCCCCATCAGAGCAAAACTTCCATATGGATGCCATGCATGGTGCCAAACCTGTTCAGATATACCTAAACTCTCAGCTGTATACAAACATTTTTTAAGCTCAATAATTGAATGAGTAAAGTCTGAGGGTCTTGGCAAAGATCATTCTTCTTTGAACATTTTGGACTGACACTTCAGATTCACAAACAAAGAACTATACCAAATAATAGAAACCATATCACTTGAAGACTACCAACAGCAGCAGCAGCAACTAAAATGGATAGCACATGTAACTTGAATAGAAAATAATGGCATATTCAAGATATTGATATTTGACACTACTTCAAATAAAAAGTTATGAAGGAATCCCTCCCTTCAATACTGGAAAAAGCAATAAGAGCTACTGGAATTAGGAAACCTATTTTCTTGAAAAATTGTTTTAAGAGAAATATTTTATAAATTTCACCCAAAGGCAGTATTGTCTGCTCAGTCAATGAATACCAAATATTTCCTTACATGGGAAAATTTAATATTACTGTTACCATATGTATAATATAAAAGTATTGTACATGATCTTACTGTAGAAATGGATTGAAAATAACAAAGAAATATTATCTGTGGTCAGGTATTAATACAAACATTACTGACAGAATAGGGTTATTAAATGTATAATATATGTATTAGAGTGATACAGAATGCTATTGACATTAAAATGAATGAGAGATTAATCAATACACACACTGGTCTCTCTCTCTGTGAGCACGCACACATAGGTACAAGGGTGGGGTGAGTAGTGACATTATGGTTAGTGGCATGGAAAATAGAATTAGCAAACTGAATTGGAATTCTTGGTAAAGCAGTTTTTCATTCACTTTGAAAATGGAATTCAGGATATATTCATGTAATAAAAATTTATAATAATAATTCACCAAAATTTTAATAATATTAAAGTAGATATTGCGAAAAAAAGGTCATACATGATGAAAAAATAACCCAAACTTAATAAAAACAAAATATTATTGTGAAAATATTTGTTATTATTAAAAGGAAAGACTATAGAATTTTCTTATTTTTAAATTATATTTTTTAATCCTTTTTAGAATCTTCAAAATTTTGTTTTTCTTGTGTCGACGGGTGACTATAAATTGATATAGGAAATTTTAGTGTCTTTTTGTGGTGAAAAAGACATTAATTTCGAAATTCTTTCAAAAATCAAATAATTGTGGAATTTTAATGAGACTTTCAAGACTTATTCATAAATAAATGTAATTATTTTACAAATGTTTCTTTTTTAGAAAATCTTGGCAAGACATTATTTTGCATCTGTTAACCTCCCAATCCCACTTACATAATTTTATGAAATTTCAAGAGATTCATTTTTGTAGCACATCAGGTTTATATTTATATTTTATCTCTTGGAGAATTTAAATCATTAATTTTCTTTTTTTTTTGTAAAACATGACCCCCAGTTACAGAAAATTTGCTTTGAATCATAAAATAAAAAAATGCAATGAAACTAAGACATTATTTAATTAAATCAGCTTTTTAATTGCTTTTATGAATAAGATATATTATGGACACTATTGTCTTAGTAAGGTTTGTCTTTTTGCTATCTCTATTCTCTGTGTTTTGCCAACCATTTAAACAATCTTATTAGGTAGGTTATTTGCTGCTTTACTCTGTCCCTCAATATCCCCTGTGAGTATCTAATTCTCCAAACCTCTATCCTATTATGTGCCCTAGAAATTTCAACTACCTCTTTCTGATTCTAAGTATAAGTGTCCTTTTTGTTTCCATTATCTCAAAAACTGTGTTGTTGCTCATGTATACAGGCCATGGTATTCTCAGCAACCTTCTGTTGAATCATATTTCTTTTGCTTTAAGTTTCTTCTTCATCTGTTAAGAGATTGCCCAACATTCGCTGCCATATATGAGAACCAATATTATGTATCAGTTCAGTACATTTTTTTATTTTTATTTTTTTTTATTTCTAATGAAATTTTCCTGTTTCTTAATACTTTGCTTAGCTTTTGGAAGGCATCCTCTGCTGTTCCAAAGCATTTTCAGATTTTACATCCTCTGCTAAAACACTTTCTAGATATTTAAATTTTTGTACTTGCTTGTTGTCTCCAATTTGTAGTTTGCATTTTGGGATATTCCTTTTCCTGACAATCAAACATTTTGTCATTTTACAATTGATGTTTAGTTCTTTCTTCTTGTTTTCTCTTGCAACCTTCTGTAGAGTTCTTTTAGCTTACTTTCTGTTGCTGCTATCAACACTCGGTCATCTGCATATCTAATGCTGTTGAGATTGTGGCCAAAATTTCCTTTAAGTGTCCACAAGTAGAGATGATCAGCAGATGAAATTTCTCACTTGTAGCAATCACAAAAACGTATTAGAAGAACTGAAGTGGGCTCTTTGGATATGGTTTTAGAGATTGTAAATAAGACAAGGCAATGAATCATGACAATGCTTGGCTTACCATAGAATATAACACAACATTTAGCAGATTAGGTCAGCCTGCAGGAAAAAAATGCATCGTACTTGAGCTGAGAAACTAATTGCATAAATTACTTAAGAAAAGAAAATGAGAAGCAGGAATGAAGGAAGATTGAAAAGATTAGCCAATTTGTTTTGTGTGTGTGAGAGTGAGTAAGAAAGAAATGAAGGAAAAAAAAGAGAGGTATGTGGAGAAAAAGGAAGGAAGAGTGGGCAGGCAGAGGTGAAAAAACACGTTATCTCAGAAGATATTTATTTTTGAAAATGAACTCCAGTTATGAAAGTGAAGATTATTTGATAACAGCTGTGCCACTTAATCAAATAATTAATTAGGGGACATCAAAGAATTTATTTGATTTAAAGAACAATAAAAAAAATTATACTGTAATGCAATAAGTTATAAAGGTGAGATGGGAGAGGGAGTAAAAACTAAAAACCAAAAATTAATATCAAGTTAAAAGGCACCCCAACTTCAGCAGACATCACCAAATTCTTTATACATTAAAATCAATTTAAAAATCTCTTAAAGCCATATCATAAAGATGGTGAAATTTAAATTAGTTTAATAGAATCATATATGTGGAATGTTAGAACTTTTTCAAAATTTCTCATTTGTTTAAGAAACAAGAGGTGTTATATTTGAAAGAAAGTTAAACTCAAAGACAGTGACAATACTTGTGGGTGAGGAATTATTCTTCACCCTGCAACCCTTATCCCACAGATGAAATATTGCCAGACTTTCACTGCTATTATTATGACAGATGTTTGGACAAGCTACATTCCTTACTGCCACCAACTTGGATCTTCACAGCTAAGACTCACCATGTGTCAAACCATGGCAATTCCCTTTGTGTTTCTTTGATAAAAAGCAAGTTCCAGCTTTTTCCTCAGAATGGTTACTTTGTGGAACAAACTCCCATGAGAATGCTTCCCTAACAACTACAATCCAGGTCCAGGGTCAACCAATACCTATCCTACTGATCCTCATAATACTCTTATTTCTCCCTTCCTTAAAATCTTACTCAGTAAGTTTGCCTTGAGTGGCACTTGGGCCTTGTATTTTCTTTATTTTGAATGAAAATATTGATAGATATACAAATGCTGCATATTCATTGCCAATCAAACCCCAAACTACTACCAGTCAGGATGAATAGATGTTTTCTTGGAGAGGTGCTATGGCTTGAGAGACTACTGGGCCTCAAGCTCATACCTGACTTCTATTGGAACTTATACATATGATCCATTGTTAAGGATGCAAGAAAAATGGTCGGCTTTCTGTACTGCTCCAGTAAGTACATGATTCCTCGTGCTATCCTCTACCTTTACAAGAGCCAGATCAGGCCAAAAATGGAGTACTGCTATCATAATTTGGGCAGGAGCTGCCCAGATGTCAAGCTCCAGCCATGATAAAGTCTAAAAGCATCTCCAAGTCCAAATTATTTTCTAACCTCCAACCTCTCTCCCACAGGTGGGATGTGGCAAGCCTCTTGCTGCTCTGTTGGTACTTCCACAGAAAGTGCTCAAACAAACTATATTCCCTGGTCCCGCAACTTCAAACCTTCACAGCAAGGACCTGCCATGCCACTTACATAGTATCAAACCACCCACATTCCCTCTGTATTCCATTGGTGAGAAGTACATTCCACTCAAACAGCTTATTTCCACGAACCACTTCTCTGTGGAACTGACTTCCAAGAGGATGTTTCTCTGATCACTACAATCTTAACCTGTTCAAGGCTAGGGTTAACTGTTATCTTCCAATCCTATCTGCACAAAATGCCTCCGAACATAACCCTCTACCTCGAGTGGCTTCCAGGCCTTGTAAAGGGTGAACCTTACTGTTAAAAAAACAAAAAACAAAAGTTATTCAGTTATCTTTATATTGGTAATAAACTGATTTGACGTCCAGATTTAAGAATAGATAAAAAATAAAATCCTGTTACTCATCTTCTAGTTAATTTAAGTAAATTGAGTTTTTCACATTTTTAGTTGGCTATGTTTTCAAACTTCTACACCTCATAATAGGTAGCAGAGACAAACAGAAAAAAAATATAATCTTGCTTAAGTTAGATTTATATATATATATACATATATATATATATGTACCCAATGACCTATGCAAGAAATTTAATATTTTACTAGTAAAATTAACAGAAGGAAAAAATTAGAATCATATGTCGACAAAGAGAAAATCTAATGAAAGACTGTACATTCATCTTAATCAGAGTAGATTTATTTTGATTTTGAATATTTAATTGGTCTTGAGTGAAGAGGATGGATGTCGTTTGGTGCACAAAAATTTAACTTTGTATAATGTGTTCAAAAATATTCTTATTTACTGAAAATACAGTGGATTAGATGGACAAAAAAAAAAAAAAAAATCACCAAGAGATATGTGGTTTGTTGTTTTAAATTTGTACAAAATGTTTCAAATTAATTTTTAATGTTAACTTGAATTTCAATTGTATATATAATTGATATTTTTCTATGATATCAAAGAAACCTTATTTACATTATTCGGACTATTGTCCTCATCTTCTTCGCCATATCTATCACAACGTTTCGGCCGTTGTACTCCGGCCTTCTTCAGGTGGTTGGAATGTCGAACTGAACCCTTTATTTTGCTCACTAGGGTAGACTGTTCTAGTTCTATGGATGTCAGTTATAAGTTATTATTAATAAATATTAATTTCCTTCTGAAAGTTCTCCACTGCCTTAACCAGGTATTGAACTCACACTCTTTTGGGTCCTGTCAAGTTTTGAACCGACTGCAATCGTTGTACTCTCTTCCTACGGGCGGAGGAACCCGAAGAGGCTACGCAAAGGGCGGAGTCTCCTTCGAGCTAAAACCGCCCTGAACCTGTTTATACGGGTTCAAATGGGTTATTTTTTGGCCGAGCCTAATGGCCGGAATGCCCACGTTAAAAGGCCTTGTGCCACAGACACCCTCGTGGGGGTGACTGAATATCGTCACTGGATCTAACCAATGCCTTTATCCACTGTGCCATGTGTCCTTGGGTATGAATTTCTGGGTATTATAAACCTAATGTCTTCAGCAACCATTTTTACCAGTGCTCATATTGCAATTTTGCTGTTATCATTTCATGTTTTTACCAGAGCTCATATTGCAACTATGTTGTTATCATTGCTTTTCTCTGGCGCTCCTTATTACTGGTTCCCATATCGTATTTATTTCTATGCTTGGTTGGCTCAGGAGATTTTTGTGGCCAACCACCTGAAGAAGGCTGGAGCATACAATGGCCGAAATGTTGTGATAGATATGGTGAAGAAGATGAGGACAATAGTCCGAATAATGTAAATAATGTACATAATACCTCATCTCAGAAATATAGACAGACTCCAAAGAAACCTTACAATTAATTTTTTGCATGAACAAAAATGTCAGATTTTAAAAACTGAAATCATTTCAAAAAAAAAAAAAAAAAAAAACTATAGTTATTATACGTGGCTCTCTGTGCTGTCAAAAAAAAAAAAAAAAAAAAAAAGAATAGAGAGAAATATTTCAGTATTTCTGCAATTGCATTGAACTTATAAAATATTACAAACCTAATGTTGCTCTGTATTTTCTTATCTATGTTCAAACAGAATAGTACTCATCAAAAATTGATAGGATTATTTATTACTGATCAACAATTCTGCTGAGAGTAAAGGATATATGCACTCTATGGTTAGATATGACCCCCCCTTACCCACACAGGTGGTTAATTTCAAAGTTTTTCTAACCCCCTTATTAATTTTTAACTATTCAGTTTTTCTATTTAACAGGTTACTGTAAAATCTTTGTTTTGAAATATACTGTAGTGGGAAACCTTTCTTTAACAAAATATCTTATGTGTTTGGTTTATTTCAACTATAAACTAATTAAACATAACATTTAAATTGCTTACTGCCATATAGTGCCAAAATATCAGCTCCATATACAATCACTCAAGTTAAACAACATCAAGCCTGGTTAGTACCTAGATGGGTAACCACTTGGGAATACCAGGTGTTGTAAGCATGGATATGCAGGTGGTGTAATGGATAATGGCTTTGAATTGTTAATCAGAGAGCTAATCTTGAATTTCAGTTGTGATTAGTGTAATCACTATTAGCACAGAAAGTGGAATTGGGGACTCAAATTTCTGCCAAATCTGTTCTGTTCCCTTTCACACTAATGCTTTTCTCCCTTCCAGCTAAGACTAAAATAGTAGGGTAGACTGGGATCACAAGCCTTAGCCGGTCTAGGAGAACTACTCTGAAGTCAAAACCATGGAGAAGACAACAGGAAACCACACCACCATCTTTCCCAAGAAGTCTTGGCAATTCACAGATACTAATGATAAAGAAGTCAGTGGGGAGCCATGAACACCTATGTCCTGAAGGGATATGGCAATTTAAAAAGAAAAAAATGTCTAGTAATTGAAAGAAACAAAAGCTTCTTTCATATTCATATTTAAACTTTCTTAGGAAATATAAGTGCTCTAATATATAATTGAATATGCATGTCAAGAAGGTTATAAAACAGTGAAATATTATCATTCCTATATTTTAAATTTTTTTTATAGTCTCTTGCCTTTTATGCCACAGCTGGTTTAGAAGAGCTATGAGAAATGTTTCTTTAATGTTATATATTCTGAGCAAGTTTCTATTCCCAAATAATTTATTTTTACATTGACATAGATTATTTTTAAGTTGACAACTTTATAGCTATATAATCAATTCAGTTTAAATTGAATACAAATTGTTTTATTCATTGGCAATATCTTCAAGATGGTATGGAAAGTTCCCCAGCAGACTTTATGTGAGAGAGCTGAGTGATCATTTGCAAATGGTCCTGATGGAAGAGTTCACATATTTTCCCCACATTTTTGGCTGTTTTCTTGGTGATATTGCCCTGATTTGTCCTGAAAGCCTATCATCTTGAATTGACATATAACAAGCTTTGAAACTCATGTGCTACTCTATAAAAACTGTGTTCAACTTAAAGAGTGTTTGCCAAAAGCCTGACAAAGCATATAGAGGATTTAGTAGCAAAATTTGCTGAGCTTCATGCAGTATTTGATACAGCTTATTAGGTTAAAAATGCAATAAAACTGTTAATTAGAAAAGCTCTTAGTTGCTTAATTAAGATATAAGAACACTATTGTCTTTAGAAAAAAAATTTTTTAATTAATAATGAATTTTACAAGAATGGTTTTCATTTTTTTAAAAATTTTAATTAGAAAAATTTAAGTTTTAAATCTTTTAAAATTCTGTATTAATTCTAGCCTTTATTATTATATTATGAAGTTAAAACTATATTTACTAATCATAAATGGAAAAGCTTAATACAAATTATCAAACACCAATATTTTCAACAGAATTTTGAATTTTTTGTATATAAAAATGTTGATTTTTGTAAGTATGGGTGACCATACATGACATTATCAGAAAATAAGCACGATAACAATAGTAAATTTATAGTTAACATTATTAAAATTCAATAAAACATTAGATTACGGAGAATATTTTCCTAAATTTTTAAGTTTACTGAGTACTTAAAAATTATATAAAAAAAGGTGCTTACATCAATTATGTTTTACAGATAAAGTCTCTGTAGAACAACTTTCGATCTCTCATCAGGTGGCCAACACATTAAGACAACTGCCAGGTTAAAAAATGCATTTCTGTGATATGTTAAGCTTAAAGTAAATAATATTTGTTTCAAATCAGATAAATTATATTTTAAATCATCTAATATTCCTCAAATAAAGTTTCAGAAAATTATATTTTACTTTTGGAAGAATTTTTAATAAAAGAGATTTACATTGTGATGAAAGACAACTAAAAAAGAGTGCTAATCAGCTGTTTTAGCAAAAAAAAATAAATAAATAAAAAAACTTCTTGGCAATTTAAATTAGTTTTTGAAATACAGTAAAGTATTTTGCTTATTGGGAATATTAAATTTAATCTATTAGCTTGAAATTAAAACTAAAATAAAAACTTCAAGAAAAATTTTTCATTTTAAAAATTTATTTCAAACCTTAGGTATTGCATTTTTTTGTGGAGGTTCCTAATTAATTAAAACTATAAAATGCATTACTGAGAATGTCTAGTTAGCATTTTTTCCAGAAAATAGGTTTTCCAATGGAAATTAGGATAAGAAACATGCAGTTGCTAAATATCCAGTTCATCTACATTCTTTAATATTGTGAGAAATTAAATATTCTAGCGATATATATATATATCATACAATACCCAAATCATTTCATCCACAACGCAAGAAGAAAAGCATACAAAATATACAAACGAAACAAAATTAATAACATAATCCTCAATAGTAAATTACATGAAAACAGATACATAATACTACCGACCAACTCTGTCACATACACTATCCAGAATAACCTATCACATCTAAATAATCTTGAAATAGTCACAAACATTTCCAAAACCATTATGGATACACTAAGATCTTCAAACATCAATAGCAATAATATTTCTGAAGCAGGCATTTATAAAATAAATTGCCAAAACTGTTCCTCCTAATATATTGGAGAAACAAGTAGAAGTTTGAAAAAACGCATTTATGAGCACAAAAGAGACCTCACAAAAAACAACTTAGCTAATGCACTAGTCATACATAGAAATAAATTCAACCATAATTTTGATTTTAAAAATGCTACACTCATAAAAAAAGAAAATAACTCACTCAGAAGGAAAATTCTAGAGAGTGCCACCATAGAATATTACCCGAATATTAATCTACATCCAGGTTTTTTCCCCTATTTCACCTTTCTTAACAAAATTACTGCTCTCACAAACAAATGTATTATGCAGATTCATAAAATCAAAAGAAAATGGTTGAATACATCAACACAGATATAATGACAATATTCTCCAAATGTGACAAATACTGACGTTATTTTCAGTTAACAATATGAAAATAGCGTTTCTCTACATTCCAGTTGCTAGGAACATTCTGTTTTTGTTTTTATTAGTTACCTTTTCCAATTAAATTCACTTCGTATTTTGCTTTGATAAAGTCCACATTGGACGAAACGCGTCAACAATTACTAGTTTTCCTATTGTCATTTTTATTCATAAATATATATATATATGTATGACATTGTGATTTTAATGGATAACATGGTACAACTTTACAACAAAAAATTACATAGGGATGGCTGCTGTACTAGAGAGTTGTATTATACTCAAGAATGTAATTTATTCCCTTTTTATCTTCAGAAACATGGGGTTATATTATACACAAGAAAATACAGTACTAATGTTATAAAATAAAATAGTAAACTGTAAAACAGGAGAATATGAGTAATTTTGAGAAGTGTTCAGAGGCCAGGAAAATAGTGAGGAGGTCAGTTTTCAGTTTTATTCAACATTTTTAACTTGGCAAAATAGGGACTGTCTTTCTCTCACTTTGAAATCTGCAAAATTAATCATCTCAACACTTCACTGAATGATAATGAGTGATTCAATTTGACTCAAATTGAAATTG
>CAHIKZ030000362.1:405000-482500 GCA_903632075.3 Acanthosepion pharaonis | reverse complement strand
ATGTAGATATTGCTCAACTGAGTTTATATGAAATGTCCTTCTTAGTAAATAATCAGGTTTAAATGAGGTTATCAAATTCATTTTCCGTGTGGAAGTTTCATTTTGGGTTGAATGAAGATTTCTACTAAGAGGTGTAACTCTTTTCCTAATTTATTTTAAAACTCTGACTTGTTGATTACAATCTTTGTGATCAAAGAAAAAATGGTAATTATTGCTAATTGGACTAAATCAAGCCTTGAAGGTTTAACTCCCTTTGTTTTTTTTTATTCTAAAATTTCTTTGTTGAAGTTACTATTTACTGGTTCCAATGGTTTTCTGATTAAAAAAAAAAGTATAAATCTCATGCTGGTCATTTCTCCAAAGCAGATTCTGTTTTTAGGAGTTGACAGTTGTTCTTAGGTTCACATATTCTCTTAAAATTATGCAAAAACTCTTGACTTTTCATTGTCCTTTTTTTGTTCATTATTTGATTTGAAGTTTAACATACCCCTCCACAAATGCTTTATACAATAATTTTCATTGCCCAAATATTTTTTTGATTTATTTATAATTTTTTTCTGTAAATTCTACAATATCCAAGAATCATTAGTCTTCAGATCATAGTTGGACATTTAGATCTAACTGTGGTTGAGACTCTTTGGTTCTTTTATAGGTTTTAACCTTGGAGCAGACACCTAACCTTTTAATCTACAATGCTTATATAATACTTTTGGCCCAGATATTATAGTTTAGATTGGTTTTAGGAAAAAGAAACTTAGTCTTTCACCATCTCCTCTTCATAACCCACGTCATCAGTCTTAGCACTTGGAAATTTATGATTTCCAAATGGTATAAATATTAAGCCTATTGCGTACTTGCATTTGTAGGTATAGCTTAGTGTTTAGTGCTTAGGATTATGGACTGTATCATCTACTAATCATTCCTGAAGTATCGTTACAAGAAATGTTGAATGGAATAATAATGATTCAGACTGACTTCTCTTCTACATTTTCTAGGTGATCATGTAATGGTTTCAGATCAGGAGAAGGATAAAGATATATATATATATATATATATATATATATATATATATTATTCCTCCCCTTTTGTCTTATCTTATTTAAAGAAACTATCCCTTCAGTAGTTTTTTAATACTGATGAAGTGTTGGTTGAAAGGTGTGTCAGGTTATATTTATTTTATTCAATTTTAATCATTAAGTATTAAATGATGATCCTTATTTTTAAAACTTGTTATATATATATATATATATATATTATTTTTACTATGTTACTTCAAAAACCGAAAGTAAAGATGAATACCTTGTAAAATATCAATATGATAAATGAAAATGTATAACTATATACAACACAGATAATGCAACATACTTTAGACAAAGCAAATACCTTAAAATAAACAAATAAGATAACTAATGCCTGGTAAAAAATAAATATAATAAACAAAAAATCTGAATAAATAAATAAATTAACAAATTATGAATGCACACATAAACCTCAAGTAAATGTAATAGTAACAATCATCAACAAATAATTAAGAAATCAATAATAAATAATAAGTTAAATGTTACCAACACAACAAAATAGTTACAAATAACCACATTTGGATCCACAGTTATTCCTACTCAGTAGCCTATAGAACAATTTAAAAACCTCAGTCAGCACCCCCTGCTTGCAATAACCATTATGATAATAGAATAGACCTTATTACCCATAATGCACCATTGACCAGTATATATAAATAAAACACAACACACATTGCCTGAAACAGACTTTCACCACTTAGTGTTGACCTCAGTGTACAATTTTACATTTACATACACTTCATCTCTTCTATTAGGCACTTTTATACATAAATAAATCATACCTTAAAACTATATTTTTATCATATATAAGAAATGTACACTTTTTCCTCACTGGTCACATGACTCGGTGGTTCATGCACAGCATATTTTTATAATGTAAAAACTGGTTTCATACAATATTCTTTCTTTTTATTGTGCCATGTCCTTTCAGGACAAGGCAATCATGGCTCTCCACCTCCTTCTATCCCTTGCACCTCACAGCATGCTCCTTCCCGCGACTTCCTCCTCCAGACCATGTTCTGTCATCCAGCTGCTCAAGCTCATCAGGTATGTCACGCATTGCTTTCCCTTGTCTCTCTTTCCCTCTATTTTACCTGTGAGTATCAGATTCTCTAGGCCCTCCTTTCTCATTATGTGTCCCAGAAACTTCAGCTGCCCACTTCTGGTGTTAAGTATAAGCCTTCTCCTTGTTTGTAACCTCTTTAAGACCTCATTGTTGCTCACATGCTCAGTCCATGATATCCTTAGCATCCTTCTGTAGAACCACATCTCCATCACCGCGAGCTGTGGTTCTACAGAAGGATGCTAAGGATATTATGGACTGAGCGTGTGAGCAACAACGAGGTCTTAGATAGGTTACAAACAAGGAGAAGGCTTATACTTAACATCAGAAAGAGGCAGCTGATTACTTTATAATATAAAATTATATCCCCCCCTATATATATATATATATATATATATATATATATATATATATATCTCAGACATTAAGGAATCTTTTAACTTTAACATGTTTTGCTAATGATCTAGTCTCATCAAAAAAAGAAATTTATATCACAAGAATAAAATCTATTTCTGTTTGAATTTCTGGGATGATGTTATCCTTATTTACACTACTGTCCTCATCTTTGTTGTTGTTATCACAATGTTTCAGTGGTTGTGCCCTCCAAATTTTAGTACTAAAAACTTTTTTTTATGGCAACAGAAAAAGACATTAAGCAGAGCCTCTCCCACCCAATACTAACCAGATGGTAACAAATACCATCTAAAAAACAGAAATTTGCTTATATATGTTTTTATTTGAGATTTGGAGGTACATACATACATATATACATGGCCATGTTTTTTTTTTTTTTTTTTTTTTGAGGCAAGACCGGAATTAATCTTGCACAAAGCAAAGTGAATCTTGCCTGGCAAAGGATTTGTCATAATGGTTTTAAGTAAGGTTTTATAAGGATGCTTTTCCTGATGCTGAACTCAGAGAATCACAGTAGTCCGAGTATACAGTATTTCGAGGAAGGTTGCCGTCCAGGGCTTGATTGATTGTTTCATTTTCTATGGTTTATCAACCCTTTGCAGGTTATTTAAAGCCAGAAAATATTTTTAGATTTTAAGAATTTTTTTTTCAGATAATGATTTAGTGATACAAATTCTACTAATTAATACATAGCTGGGGGAGAAGAGGTAGCTTCATACTTTTCCCAAGGTTATTTGCATGTAAGTGAATAAAACAAACACAACTAGAATAGAAACTCAACTCTCTGATTAACAATTCCAAAATGTTACCTATTACACCATCTGCACACCCAAACTCATAGCATCTGGTATTCCGAAGTGATCCCTCATCTAGGTATTGATCAGGCTTGATATTGTCTAACTTTGGTGATCCTATGGGAACCAGTGCTTCAACATGATATGGCCATAAACTTGAGACTCCATCCAAACCTTATATCTATTGGCTGTTGGCTCCTATAAGAAGCTCATCCACCTTTAACAGGTTTTGTTTTTCATCCTGTGGGGGTGACATGCCACTCTCCTCACTAGCAGAAAAACTAGTAGAAAAGCTGGTTTATATGCCAACCACCTGTCCATGCGGCAGTTTTTACGGGGTTACATGTTACCAGTAACAGGACTAAGCCTGACCTGACACAAACTGAACTGTTAAAATTCATAATCTCTATCTATAAAAGGCAGGATATGTGTGTGTGTGTGTGTGTGTGTAACGAATGCACGGCCGCAATTTTCAACGGATTTGCACCAAAATTTACATGCAGATGCCCCAAGTTAGCAGAAAGGCCAAGACCAACTTTGCATTTCCCAACTCCCATCAATAGTGGAAATAATCGATTTTTTCATGCTTTTACGGCAGTTTTCATGTAGTTTGTGGCCATTTTCTACTGGCCAGAGTGAGAGCCAATAGCTGGCTGCCACAAATAGGCAGGAAGATTCTACTGGCCAGCATGGGAGCCAACAGCTGACTGACACAAATGTTAACTAGCATGCTAGCATGCAAAAAAAATCGATAGCTGCATTCGCCACAAGTGGGAAAAATTTTAATCTGCATGGCACTTTACTCCAATTGGCTCATTTGCTTGCTTAAACTCAACGTTGTTTCTGATTCCAGAACTGGGTTGGGTGTGAAAAGTATTTGTTGTTAACATTCTTTTTCATTCAGTTTTTCCAGTTACGAGTCCTTTTTTAAAGCTGATCGTTTTGTGTTCATTTTGTTTAGTTCTTTTTTCGTAAGAGATTTAATGTTTAGTATATAGCTTAGAAAAAATTTGCAGTGTGAGATAGGCAAGAAGTAAGGCATGTAGCAACATCAGCATGGCAAACGGCACTCCTTTAAAGGCAAGGAAGGGCAAAAATATTTTAAGTCAAGTGATAGCGATTGCTGTATGAGTCGTACGATTTTTGAATCAAGCACGGGCAATGCCGGGCCATGCTGCTAGTCTTTATTATTATTATTATTATTATTTTCCTCATGACATTTCAAATAACTGAGAGGAAGATTCTAATTTGTACTGTGCCAATCATCTTTATATCAAATAATATTTTGATTAGTGAATCTCTTACTTTAATCTTATTGAAAATATACACATCATCGTATATAGGGATATCAATATAAAACCAATAATATACACACACTAAATTAATATGTACAACCAAACCTGAGATTATTTCATGTATAAACATGTACATATGTTCACAGATACCCATATACGCATACAAATAGCCAATATATACAAATATGCTACTAATGCACATACATACATAAAGCAACAAAAAAAAAAAAGACCCTATATATACACACACATCCTTCTCTCAAGCAAATACACAATACCTCTTTTCTTGTTATTGTCTGTCTTCTTTTCATTTCTACTAACAAAACATCGCTTCAAGGTTTTCCTTCACAAAAGAACAAAAAGCCGTTTCCTTTCTTTCGTACAGCACATTGAGTCTTCTTCTTTGAGGCTTCATTCCCAGAACTATTTGTCAGTTCCATTCAAAAACTGATGCTTGTTGAGTAATTTTTACTCTCCAACATTCTTTTGGGTAAACAACATATAGAGAAACATGATTTTATTTTTAACCATTAGTAGGATACAGAAATTTAACCCTGTTACTGTATATTTTGAAGAGGAATACTTCCTTTGCACATTTGCACATTTTCCGTTTCTGTTATAGGCAGCTTTAATGTAATTTTTTTCCATCCCTTTTTTTTAAATTTTACAATTTAAGGTTTTTAAGACATTCTTTTTCTGTTATCAAAAGACAATAGTATGTTTACTAAATTGTCTACTTCTACTGCCATGTCCCTTTAAGATGTTGGTGATCATGACTCTCCTCAATTTCTTGTCCTTTGTAGCTTTTAGTAAACTTTGTCTTCTGATTTCTCCCAAACCCAGTTCTGCCATCCATTTTTGCTCAAGCTAGGTTATCTGTCCCCTCTTGCCTTTAATTTGTCCCATGAGTATCTAATTTTCCAAGCCTTCTTTCCTCATTATGTGCCCTAGAAATTTCAACTATCTCTTTCTAACATTAAGTATAAACACCCTTTTCCATTTTTCTCTAAAACTTCATTGTTACTCACATGTTCAGTACATGGTATTTTGTAGAACCATATTTCTGTTGCTTCAAATCTCATGTTCATCTGTGAGGAGATTGCCCTGTATTCACTAGCATATAGGAGGACTGATATTACATAACAGTTCAGTACATTTTTCTTTGTTTCTAATGAAATTTTTCTATTTCTTAATACTTTACTTAGTTTTTGGAAGGCATCTTTCACTATCCCAATGCTCTATCAGATTTCAATGTTGCACTTTCCATTCTGTTACAATGCTTCTTAGATATTTAAATTGTTGTACTTGTTTGATTTTACTATATCCAATTCTTAATTTGCATGCTGACAACCATGCATTCTATCCTCTTGCAAGTGATAATTAGTCCTTTCTTCTTACTTTCCTTTACTACCTTCTGTAGGAGTTCTTGTCCTTTAATTTCTATGTCTGCTAGCAACACTGTCTCATTTGTCATTTGCATACCTTATGTTGTTAACACTGTGGCTGCCAATAATTTCTGTATAACAAAAGTGTTCTGTAAACAGTTTAACTGGTAACTTTGTGAAGAATAGTTTATTTTTGTCAATTGTTAGAGAAATCATGGACTATCACAAGGTTAAAAGGTGATTTTCTTCCTATCCTTTGTAGCTCTTAGTAAGGTTTGTCTTTTCACTAGTCACTGTTGTTGCAAAATTTTGTTAGATAGGTTCCTCTTGCCTTCAGTATTTCTTGTGAGTATCAAATTCTCCAAGCCCTCTTTCCTCATTATGTATCCTAGAAATTTCAACTGTTCCTTTCTGATTCTAAATATAAGCATCCTTTTTGTTTCATTATCCTTAAAACTTCTTTGTTGCTTTTTATGCTCATGCCATGGTATTCTCAGTATCCTTCTGTGGAGCCATATCTTTGTTGCCTCAAGTTTCTTTTTCATCTGTGAGAAAATTATCCAACATTCATTGCTATCTAAGAGTTCAGTACTCTTTTCTTCATTTCTCATGAAATTTTCTTGTTTCATGAGGCATCTTTTTGATATTGCAATGTACCTTTGGATTTCAGTGTCACATTTTACATCAACTCAGAACTGTAAACAGTTTTTGCTTTATTTCTTAACTGGTATCTTTGTGTATTTTAAATATTTTGTTTGTTTCAATTTCATTAGAGAAATCACTCTGACAAAGTTACAAGGTGTTCTACTTTTGTTATGTGTTCCTTCAGGAGATGGATGATCATGGCTCTACACAACTTCCTGTCCTTTGTAGCTCACAGAAATATTTATCTTGTGCCATTCATTTAAACAAGCTTAATTAGGTTATTGCTGTTTTACTCTATTCCTCTTGCATTCGATATATCTTGTGAGTGATGAATTCTTCAAGCCACCCTCTTTCCTAATTAAGTCACAAAAATTTCAACTGTCCGTTTGCGATTCTAAGTATAAATTTCTTTTTGGTTTCCATTTTCATTAAAATTTCCTCATACACTCTAACAAAAAAAAAAAGAGTAACATTATTTGGATCAATTTTTAGAACCAGGTTACCATATCTGAACATTAAAAAAAAGGAAATTCCTGAAAACATCTAACCCAATACACACTATGTAGCCTTAGAGCAGCTATGATAATTTATTTTATATGTTTACATATACAGGGTGCAATGGATAAATTGTCTAAATTATGCAAAAAAATGAAAATAATTCTGAATTATTTTAACAGGTATATTTACCAAAATGACACAAAAATATCTTGAATTAATAAAGAGTAAATTTATTCAATAAAATTGCCATTGGCTTCAACCACAGCCTCCGTGCAACTTTGGAATCTCCTGTAACTCTTCTGGATGGTCTCCTTGCTTAAGTTGGTGAACGCTGCCATAATCCTTGCCTTAAGTTCATCTTTGGTGTTACAAAGAGTTTTGTTGGTCTCTCACTCAACTGCACCCCACACATAATAATCAAGTGGATTGCAGTCTGGGGAGTTAGATGGCCAGATGTAAGTAGTGATATGGTCACAGAAATTGTTTGACAGCCCATGATTGGGTTCTCTTGCTTGTGTGGCATGGTGCAGAGTCTTGTTGACAGACATAGGGTCTTCCAGAAGTCATCCACTTGATACAGGGCAGCATTACCTCCACAAGGCACTTGATATAGACCTCCATGTTGAGTCTGAGGTTCTGTTGGAAGTTGAATAGATGTATAATGTTGCCATCACTAGTGATAACTCCAAACACCTTCATAATCACCATTAGACTCATCCAACTCTTTTCAAATCCTCTGCACTGTCCTCAGATTGATACCCAAACACTCTGAGATGTTCGTATTGGAGCTTCCAGCATGAATAACAAGCAGTACAGCATATTGTTTCCAAATTTCTGGTGGAGTGAATTGTGTCATCATGCTCTTTTCCTCATATATGGTCCCCAACTGACCCTACTATACTATTTTGCAGTAGACAAAATAAAAAATAAACAATGTGCATACACAAAATTAAAAATATAAATTAACGACAATTTACCCATCGCACCCTGAATACAATGGCCATTATTTTGAGACCCAAATGGAGGACATATCCAGGAAAATGCAGATGTTGCAGAAAACCTATTTAAGAACTTAGTTCATATTTATAATCATTGATCTTTTCAAACTATCAATCACATTGGAATTTATTTATTTTATGATGTCAGTGATCACATGACTAAACCAGTATTGTCTTCAGTTGTGGGTAACTTGCAAGATCATATTGTATGAACCAGTTATGAAATTAAAAAAGAAATCCATATATACATATATCCTGGTAAAAAAAATAAGACTGTGAAATTCTCATTTACAGATTATCCATGACCACAAAAGAGCAGGAAACCTATAAAATATTTTTGAACAATTTGTGAAAATTATTGCTGGAACATTAACCAAAGGATTTTGTGATGGACTGATCCAATCTCACAACTGTCATCATTACTGAGCATATTGTAGTTCATCCTAAGAGCCAGCTATTTACTTAATTAAATAATGTTTTCTTAAAATAAAAGTTTCAAGATGATACAAGAAATAAATCGTATAATATCTCAAAAAAAGTAAACAATGCCAATTTTCAAAATGTCTCTTAGAAGAAGAGATAAATTAATCAAATTGTACAGACAAAAACTGTGTATTATTTGTATCTGCTCAGGTTGGTTCACTCTGGCCCACAGCTACCATTCTAGGATGATCAGTGAGGATGAACTCACTACAGTAGTTGTCACTATGAGAGTAGCTTGTTATCCATTACACCATAGTGAAATATTCAAAATTTGTATGTTATTAAAGTGGATATACAATGTATTCAACAATTTCTCTTATCATCATATGGTGGATTAGTTAGACTATCAATGTGTAACAGAAATACTTATTTTTACAGACTTTTATTCCAAACCTTATTTCAAGTCCACATCTAAATACTACCACTGACTGAAATGTAATTCTTCTGAAAGTCTGTGAGTGCTGATAGTTGAGTGTCTCTACTTTGCATTTATATACATAATTGGCAGTTGGAGATTGTTCACTTCTGGATTTTATTTCAAAGAACAAGCTTCCACTTTTAAAATGCTTCAACTAGTTTTAAGCAGTATGGCCAGACACTGTTTTATTTCATTCCATTTCCTGAATTCTGCAAGCAGCTTTAGTAATTAAGGCCAAATTTAAAAGAATGCCTAAAATTGCCAGAATATTAATACTTCTATTTGCTATTTGTCATTATAATATCTTAAACAAAAGGTACAACTGAATAACAAATGGTAATTATATCACACACACACTATATATATATATATATAGCGGAGTCATAGTCTTTAAATGTGTATATGAAATAAGACTTGTAGTAGAATTCTATAAAAATGGATATATATATATATATATATATATATATATATATATATATATATGAAATAAGGTGCATCAAAAGTATATCCATTTATCACTCCACTATGTCTGTGTCTCTCTCTCTCTCTCTCTCTATATATATATATATATATATATATATATAAAATATGTATATTTTTTTTATTACTACAACCATTATTTTTATTGGGTACACGTGTCTGAACTGCTATCTCTGTTTTTCTTTCTTAAACAGTGAAATTAATAACAACTTCTACTAAAGAAAAATTGTACCTTTGACAGGAATCAAAACTGCATCCCCTTTTTTCTATCAGGGAAAACCACTTTTTGAGCCTCTACTAGTTTGGGCATGGAGACCAGCTTGACAGATCAAGGTTGTAATTACCCATTGCCCCCAGGTTTATAAGGATAGCACCTCAAACACATGTCCCCACTAAAAATAACAGTTATAGTAATAAGAAATAATGCTGGCCGAAAAAAAAATATTACTCTATATATATACACACACACAAAATAGTTTTGTCAATGAAATCTTATATCTGTGGGAGTGAGCTGAAAATATAACAAATAAATTCAATTTTACATTGAGAAACGCTGAAGATACAGGGATGCTGAGATTTAAATTTTTGGCATCCGATATCAAAAGAAGTAAATGACCTCAGTTAGGTTGTGCATTTAGATACAGTGAATACCAAAAATTTAAACTTAATACAAAGTATCCCTTTATCTTCAGTATTTCTTGAAACATCTTTCTTACAACGCAAAGCCACAAGTAAGAATTATGTGTGTGTATGTATATATATATATATATATAAAAAGGATGTTCCAGTAACTTGGACCAATTTTAAATGTGAATTAAGTTTTTTTTTTCTTTTTCTTTCAGATTTAGTGGACATTTTCACGCATATTTACCATAACTTAAATAACATGATCCAATAGAGAAATAAATAAATATTCACCAATAACACTGATTTATTTACTACTAACTTTGATTTGTCTTAATGAAACACCCTTTATATATATATATATATATATTGATGAGGTCTGATCAAAAAGTATCATGTCTGTTCCTATACCGATTGCGATAAATTGCACAGAGTGAAGCCACTAAGCATAGATTGACCTTGAACTCTGTCGTGCATACATACTAAGTTATAATGTTCTTGCTCACTTCTGTTGTTTATAGCAATATTATGAAGGAAAGTTTGGAGAATGTGGTTGTCTCACCACACCAAAGAGGTTCCATCAGTGACCATAGTTTGTGCTGCAGTTTTTTGGCCAACATAAAATCCTCCAGGTTCGACAACCACCATATTCCCCAGATCTTGCCCCTTCGGATTTTTTTCTCTTTGAAAATCAAATCTAACTTGAAAGGAACAAGATTTCAAGACGTTGAGGAAATCCAAAAGGATGTGACAAGGCAGCTGCTCACTATCCCAAAAATGGAGTTCCAGGAATGCTTTCATCATGTGAAATGATGCTGGATAAAATGTGTAGCCTTCTGAAGGGGACTACTTTGAAGGAGATTAAATCCTGAATTGATATGTGTTGTTTTTTTTATAGCATCAGTTCTGATACTTTTTGATCGGACCTCATATATATATATATATATATATATATACTGTTTACACCTGATTTGTTTTTTGTTTAGAGTTGTTAATTTCTAATTATCTCCTATTAGGGCATGATATACTTGTTAATCTACTTTTTGCAATTGTGTAATCTATGAGAGATGAAAACATTTTTAGTACACTTTTTTTTTATATTTGTAATTTGTTTTTTTTTATCAAAACTTTTTTATTTAAACAATTTTTCTGGCTTTCACTTGTGTGGCCTCAAATCAATATAAAGCCACATGTGATTAGTTTACAGACATGCAACATTAAATAAAATATAATTTTTTAAAACAATGGAAATAATATAGAAATTAGTTGGGCAAAGCCCAAGGGAATGTGTATGGGCAAAGCTTTCTGGCTGTAATTATAAAATGGAGTGGTTTTAAAAGAATTCTCAACCTGTGAGAAAATGGCGATGTAAAATATTTAACAGTTTAAGCAAGTAAAAAAAATACACAAATTATAATCACTATCCACTCTGATGAATAAGGAAGGTCTTTTTCAATGTATGAGCAAATGCCATTTTTTTTTTTAAAGTGAATAAGTAATTGCACAAATCTAGACCCAACCTTTTAAGAATCACTGCAGGATTCAGGACAATTTGTGGAAGACTGGATCAAGATTTGATGAAAGAAATGCCCTTCTTATACTTCATGTATAAACTCATTTGAATTCAGCTGAAAAGCTATTCAATTATGCATTTTGCCTTTTATAGTGGGTATCCTTAGACTATAATGAGAGCCAAACACGTGGGTGAGAAAAGTGTGTTGGAATATATAGTAGCAGCAATAAAGATCTTTACCAGATGCTGCTGCCAGAGATATTTTCTTTTTGTACTGAAGCCATTAACATTTGCTGGATTTGAAATTTAGTCCACTCTGAGTAGATCTGGTTTTTTTTATCTATTATTTTTTATGCTGCATTGTGTTACAAATATGATTGTTTTTGAAATGGTGGATGATATTGTGTATGAGCCTGGTCTGAGGTTGATCATAGAGAATTGTGAAATCAGTGCACTTTCAATGCATTTTCTTAGTAAATGTTTCTCTTTTAATCAGACTGTGATCTTTTATTTTGAAATTGTGGTCAGATTTGTCATGGCAAACTACTAGTGTGTTTAAAGTTTTGTTATGTAATAAAGCCCTTATATACTTATACAGTTTTTTTTTTTTTTTTAAACGATTTCTAGATGTTTTGCAGGTATATGACATTGGGAATTTTGTGCAATTTATTTTGCATATTTCTGCCTTTATTTTATTGTTGTTGCTATTCCATTTAGTGATGACTAAATTTTTTTATTGCTTTAGAGGTGGTATTGATAAATTTCAGACCAAGGTTGGATAAGCTGCTTTCAGTAGTAGCTGTTATGGAGTAGTAGGTAGAAATTTCAATTTACTAAATTTCAAATCCAGCAGACATTAACAACTTGAGTATAAAAATTAGGATCTTTATTACATCTTCCAACACATAGATTTGTCTCTAAGGATAGCTACTATAAGGAGTGAAACACATAGTTGAATATATTTTCTACTTTGTCATATTTATGTATATAAAGAAAGAGAAATAAGGAGATTATTTACATTTTTGTCTAAGAAGAGCATTATACTAATCAGGTATTGTGGAAAGAACATCAACAACACAAAGACTTCAATTCCCTGATCAAAGCAAAGAATGTTGACTGTGTTTACTGTTAAAAAAAAGTGCTGGCTAAAGTAGTCAAATATTATTTTTATTCAATTGTTTATACACAACAGTATGAAACCTAATAATATACAAACTGCTTAGATTAGATTGAACAAAAGAAGGCAAGATTGGTAAATTTCCTTTCAACATCAGTGATCAAATACTGATTTCTTGAGTGGAGAAGAGACTTTTCTTTTTCTTAACAATTATACAATTGAAGAAGGCTGTAGAATGGAACAGACAAGATATTGTGTTAACAATATCAACAA
The DNA here is from genome assembly GCA_903632075.3 of Acanthosepion pharaonis. Lineage (NCBI taxonomy): Eukaryota > Metazoa > Mollusca > Cephalopoda > Sepiida > Sepiidae > Acanthosepion > Acanthosepion pharaonis. Next base: position 469,421 of record CAHIKZ030000362.1, on the reverse strand, counting down.
CAAAAAAAACTTTAAAAGTTTTTTTTTTTTTTAAGGCTTGAAAAATAAAAAGACAAATGTAACATAAATCAAGAAAAATATAATATTCATTTATTTATTTGTTATAGGAGATGTAGTATTTAGATTAGTATTTCTGTGTATGTGGTTCTACAGAAGGATGCTGAAAATATCAAAAAATGAACATGTCAGCAATGACAAAATTTTAGAAAAAAATAGAAATAAAAAGGAAATATTTATAGTTAACATCAGGAAGAGCTGAAATTTCTCAGACACATAATAAGGAAAGAAGGCTTAGAAAGTTTGATGCTCTCAGCACGTATATTCATGGCAAGAGGGATGGACGAAAGCAGTGTATCCATTTAATAAGCTTGTGTAAATGATTGGCAGAACAGAGATAATGAAAAAACAAAATTTAATAAGAGCTGCAAAGGACAGAAAATTGTAGAGAGCCATGATCGCAAACATCCTAAAGGACATGGCAGATAGAAGAAAAAATATTTGACATGATGATAAACAAATGTGCATATGAGTTTTTCCATAACTTTGAGAATATACTTGCAGTTAACCAGTATTTGTACATTTTTGATACCTGTTTTGTTGGCCTTTAAAATATGTACAAAGTGTGTTCAAAAATATAAACTTTTACAATCACCTTCAAAATACTCCCCTTGGGCGTTCACACACTTCTGCCAGTGGTTCTGCCACTGATGGTAACACCTCTGGAACTCTTTCTCTGGAATATTATGGAGCTCTGCTCTCATTTTTCTCATAATTTCCTCTTGCAACTAACTTCCCTTTTAGTGTGGTTTTCAGATTGGGGGAGAGCCAGAAGTCAAACAGTGTCAAGTTGGGAGAGTAAAGAGCATATCAAGCAGGTGCTGTGTTGTTCTTGACCAGGACAGCTTGGATTATTTGGGTTAAATTTTGCTGACACATTCCACTTGCACAAATTCTCCATTGAAATGGAATGCACTGATCCTGTGCTTATTCCCACTTTGTGAGCGATTTCCTGGAGTGTTACATGACGCGCTTTGATGACTATTCACCGAACCTTCTCAATCAACTCATTGTTTCAGCTTGTGAATTACCTGCCGCACTCTTCACTGAGATGTGGCCATGTTTGAAATGGTTGTACCACTCCTTGATCTGAGTTTTGCCCATGGCATCATCACCAAGGGCCTGCTGAATCTTCTGGATGGTTTGAACTTGAGTACCACTAAAGTTTTGACAAAACTTGAGTCAATATCTCTACTGTGTGTTTAGTTATCTTGCATGAAAATGAAAATGTGTTTAGTTATCTTGCATGAAAACGAAAATCTGTTTAGTTATCTTGCATGAAAATGAAAATCTGTTTAGTTATCTTGCATGAAAATGAAAATGTGTTTAGTTATCTTGCATGAAAATGAAAATGTGTTTAGTTATCTTGCATGAAAATGAAAATGTGTTTAGTTATCTTGCATGAAAACGAAAATCTGACAAGTATGCACTACATGTCTGTACACTAAGCATAACAGCCAGAAACTGATGTGGCCTACCATTGTGAAAATTTTCACATATGTGCAGCAAGTGTGGTTTCACCACCCTCAAAGGATTTTGTTCACATGGCATTAGTTTTGGCAGAAGAAAAATAAAGTTGGATACTTTTTGAATGTAGCGCATATAAAAAAAACGTATAAAGACATTACATTATGCAAGTACACTTGTATTATAAATAGGATGTTGATCAACAAAAGTTAAAACTATACAGAATGGAGATCAGAATAAGTCATAATGAACAGTAGCCTAAAAAGTGAATCTTTTTACCTACATACACAAATGGAGGTTTAGATTTCCCTGTCAACTGCAATCTTCAAAAATTTAAATGCAATGACAACTGCCATTTTCTGTCTTCCTGAACCTTGTTCATTTATTGTCCTCTCATCATGTTGTGTCGGAAACCTACCACCCCTCTTGAAGATGAACTTGTCTGCATCTGTAAACAAAGACTTTAAATAATGGGAGACAGAAGACAGAGAAGTTCTTAGCTGAGCTAGTTATTGACTACTCAGGCGATTTCTGTACCTTTTTACCAACCTATTAAAACCCTTTTTATTGTTACGTGTTATTTGGCGTTTGTCTCTACTAACCCCAAATCAACATCATAACACATCATTAAAATCTTTTTTCATTAGCTCTGTTCATAGAGGCATTATTGCCTTGCTTGGTGGGGTGAGATGATTTTAAAAAAAAATGAAATTTATATTTCATTAAAAGCAGAAATAAAGTTAAATTTATTTTTCTTCTACTAGCTTTCTTTCACATTATTTTTTAAGATCTATCATAATGCCCAGGTTGGTTTTAAATTTTTTGATTTTTAATGAAGCATTGGCTAGAGAAAAAAAACGCTTTTAATAAGTTTTGAGTTTTTATCTCTTATTCTTGCTAATAAAATTTTCTTGACAATCCTACATGTAATTTGAACAAATTTAGCTGTACTGTAGTAAATGCAGGAAGATTCTTTAGCAAAAACTCAATTTTTAGTAGTAGACAGAACTGATGATCTGATTCATTGTAAATGAAAAGCAGCTAAAAATTAAGATGAAAGAAAATACAAGTCAAACATTAATAATGGTGACAATGTGTCATCTAATAAAACAATGCAAAAGCATGATAATGTTACAATTACTCATACTCCTTATTTATATAAAGACAATAACAAATATAGAATCCTGGAATCATAGAAATATAAAGAGTAAGTTTAAATGGTTAGATTTGTTGTTCTGTTAGCTACAAGATTTCTTGTAGCCCAATCAACAGAACAGCTGGTATGAAAACCAGATTCTCTGAATCAAAGGGATGTGTTTGACTGTTGTCAGGAACTTATTCCCTATTTCCGATCTGTCTTATTTACTAATGGTCATAGACTGATAGTATATAGCTGTGTTAAAAAGCAAGTAAAAGTTTAAAGAAAAATATTAGTCAAAAAAGAATGCTATTTAATTATCAAAAGAAATCTGACCAAACTTATTAACTGAATCAATGTAGGAATGAGATTTGGACATGGAAATGAACTCAAGAATAGTGTTTTGCATACCTAGTGTGTTAATCATTACTCAATGACAGTTACTCATGCAGTCAAATCCTACAACAAAAGTGTGTCAAAAGAGTCACAAAAAATTTAAATTGTTACATTTCTTCAAGATAACTGCATATTATTCAATAATTACATGCATATTTAATTCATAGAGTAATATTTCAGTTACAGGATTTGGATCATGGGAAGTTTTTTATAGAAAAAATATCAGATCTTATTCAATAATTAAAGCTATTTCAAATATGGAAAAAGATATTCAATAATTAAAACTATTTAAAATCATGCTGTAATCTAACTGAAAATTTTGTTTTAAAACTTAACTCATACATCTGTAATTTAGTTTACAGATCTTGTGTTTGATGATTAATGAAATTACAATAATGCTTTAGTGTTCATAGAATTTTTGATGCTGATACAATGTTAATATGTGTGAAGCAAATGGACTTTGAATATAAGAACAAATAAGGAAATCTTGAGTAATGCTAGAAAATATATCAAATATTAAAAAAAATTACTCTATAAAACCAATTTAAGACCACTTATACTAATGCAATAAATAATCTTTAAAAAATAACAATTATAATACATTAAACTGTATCAGAGACTTAAACATTTCTAAACTGTATATTCTATGAGGGAATAGAAATGTGTGCACAGCTAACACTCATTGGAACCCAGCTTATTGAGTCAATATATCAGTAGACTTAATGCTCTCTACTTGTATTCAATTATGCAAAAATCTCTATTGGAAGGGTTCTGCAATCTTTACGATGACTGACAAATTCAGTGTGTCAGCAAATCTGCTAAATTTATTAGTATTAACAAAGTAGGTATATTCCTTGAAAATAATATAAGCGCTGAAAAGTTTTTCATCCATCCAAATGATACAAAATAAATTAAAAATATTCAGATTTTAGGTCAGATTTGGGGAAATGAATCAGGTAAGAACTTTTCATCAAGCCCTTTTATAACAAATATCATCAATGGCTTTTCCTAATTTTTGAGTATTTAATTCCTGTGTTATACTCTTTCTTTTAACCTTAGTTCACTAAATAGAAGGCCCAAGAGTCATTCAAGGTAGAGGGTTACTGAATGAAATTGTTTTAAGAGTGTAAGGGAAGATGAAAGAGTGCATATTATGAGGATATATATGGAAGATATTGGTTGACCTAAACTTGAATACGTTAACATTTTCAGAGAAGTATACTCTTGGGAATCTGTTCCACAAAGTAGCAGTTCTCAATTCCTTTCTCTATGCCTTTGATAGCTAGTAAGACTGATCCTTGCATGGAACATTTGTCTGCACAGGTTTCACCTGATTTGGCATGCCTTCCTATGTATATACAGGTAAAGCTCAGAGGTAACCAACTTATTCAGTCAGTCTACAAATAGGCTTAATGCACTCTATTTATATTCTGTATTTGTATTATGCAAAAAATATTTGTATTTGTATTATGCAAATATTTCTAACATTGTTTAAATTCAGTCATCGTAAAGATTACAGAGTCCTTTCAGTATCAATGTGCCTGCATCAAATTTTGTTCAAAGACTGGTAAATCTGCTACCAAAATCCTCAAATATGCTTCATTGGCCTTTTAGTTTATTTTGAAGACAGGTTTTCAGTAGCACTGGTTTATATCAGTTTAAGAAGATGAGCATTCAACATGACCAATCATCATAAAAATGCCAGAAAGTGTGGAAAGAATTTGTGAACTTATCCATGAGGTCTATTGCTGAATAATTTCTTGGCTATCTTCTGGGATTGAAATCAGTTATGGAGTCTGCTGCTAGGATTTGGACTGGTTTGTTTTTTTATGGCTTATCAACCTTTTGCAGGTTATTTAAAACCAGAAATATTTTTAGATTCTAAGAATTTTTTGAAGATAATGATTTTACTGATCCAAGTCCTACTAATTAACCCATAGCTGGGGAAGAAGAGGTGGATTCGTGCTTTTCCAAAGGGTATTTGTGTGTAAGTGAATATAACAAACCTGATTGGAATTGGAAACTGAAGAGCAGATTTCCAATTTGGAGCCACAATCCATTATATCACTCACATATCCAAGCTTACAAAACCTGGTATTCCCAAATGGTCACCCATCTAGGTACTGACCAGGCTCAAAATTGCTTAACTTTAGTGATCATACAATAACGAGTGTTTCAACTAGTCTGTAAAACTTTCGAATACCACTTTATATACGCTTTTATTTGTTTTGTTTTTTTTAATTTTTCTTATCATCACTTGTGAGTAATCATATATGCAAAAATATATGCAGAGTTCTGCATAAAAACAAAATGCATATTGTTATCACTTACTCTCACACACATTTCTGCAGACAGTTGCTTATTATGCACATGCTAGACAGTCATTTCACATATGATTAACAACAGAACCACAGGCAAAAGCAGCCCCTTTGTATTCTAACTTCAAAGAGATCACAGAATCTAATTAAGTCCAAGTCGTTAATCCACTCCCTTTTCATTGCTAACACCTGCTGCAGTCATCTTTGCCAGCAGGATCTGTGACCGGTGAGTTCTCAGAAACACGCCAACCACCATTAGTTTCTTCCACACTTTCGATTCCTAACCATATTGCAGCAAACACATAAATGGCTGTAAATTCTAACATCTACTTATCTTTATCATGTGATAACTATGAGGAAGTGTTGAAGAGATATTGGCCTAACCAACTTCCCAAAATTTAACAAAATGATCAAACATCAAAGATTTTTTTTTTTTTTTTTGTAAATCCCTTCTGGTTCAGGTTGAGAACTTTTCTGTTGGATTAATATGGAGAAGCTGGGTGCCATTCCATTAATTTTGTGTCTTTGAAACTGTTTTGACAAGATCAACAATACTTGGCATTGAAGAATCATTATGCTGTCTCAGTATATTGTCTAGCTTAAAATTATTTGCTTATAATGAGTAGCATTCAAATAATGTCTTGTCCAATAATTTACAATAATTTTCTACATTTATCTTGAACCTAGTTATGTGCAGAAGGTGCAATGGTCCCAAGCATCCATATTGGGAGGGAATCCAATCAAAGAGTGAAATAAAAAATTTAGTTCATATTTAATTTGAATAAAATGTTTATTTTATGTTTCATTTGTTTTTACATATTTAAAATGTCTTCCTTTTCTCACATTTCTCAATACTAGATTCTATAGGTACCCCCCCTACTTGAGTCTTGGGTGGGGGGCCCCACAATAAAGGTGTTGGCACTGGGTATCACCAAACCTCTGCACATCACTGCTTGAACAATCAACATCTTTGAAGGAACTTATAATTTTAATTCTTACAAGAATAGCTTAAAACATTATTCCACTTCTTCACTGTTTGCTATGTTATCATGGTTATTTCAACAAAGGACCCAACTTCTTGCCTGGCCATCAGGTCCATCCTATCCAATGTAGTTCTACATTCAGTGCCAGATTTACTATTATGCTTAGGTGTGTTTAAGCACACACCCTGGTGGCGAGAGGGGGACCATCTTCCTTCCATGCCTGTAGTCATGCTGGGCATATCTCCTTGGCTCAAGTATGGGGCCTCATAACTTTACTAGCACAGGGACTCATTTGTCCTAAATTAGATGCTGTCTACATTATTCACTTGAAAATTACTGCTGAGAAATTAGTTTATTTTTTAATTTTTACTCAAAAGGTAGTAATTTGGTTGATTTAACGTATTTATGTTCAACTATTTGGATTGAAATCTCCTCCGTAAACAGAGATTTTGATCCAAAGAGTTGAACATTTCAGTGTTCATGAAATAAATTTTTACTCAAAATGGATAATTAAAGTCTCCATCTTCTTATTATAATGCTCTGTAGTCTACATTGAGCTCTCCCTGGATTTATATCCTTCTCTGAATTATCCCTTCCAGTCACAAACTGGTAAGATATATATATATATATATATATATATATATATATATATATATATATGATTATAAACAGTTATTATAAGCTGAATATCACAGGATATATTTATCATATAAATATAAGTATAGCCTGAAAATTTTAACAAGTTAATTAATACCAATTTTATTTTGAAAACATTGACTTGTCTAACAGAACCTGATAAGCAGTACCTAGATTGGGAATGCCTGTAAGAGAAAATGGAAACAAAAAGGAAACTTATATTTAGCATCAGAAAAAGAGAGTTGAAATTTCTAGGACTCATAATGAGGAAAGAGGGTTTGGAAAATCTGATACTCACAGAACAGATTGAATGCAAGAGGGTCAGAGGAAAAGAACTCATAACATACTTAGTAAGTTTGAGTATATATGGATGACGGAACAGGGTTTAGGAGAAATAATAAAAAAAAAACAAATTTATTAAGAGCTACAAAGGAGAGGAAGTTGTGAGGATCCATGATTGCTTATGTCCTGAGGAGACATGGTACATGAAGAAGAAGAATAGAACCTGATAAATTGCATATTTATCCTCCAAAGATTTTCCTTTACTTTTTAAAACTTTAGGGGCTTACAGCCACATCTTATTGATCACTGAAGTTAAGCAATGTTGAGCCTGGTCAGTACCTAGATTGGGAATGCTTGGTGCTGTAAGCGTGAATGTGTGGTGTGATAGATAATGGTTCAGAATTGTTAATTGGTGAGCAACATTCCACTTCCTGTCAGGTTCGTTATATTCACTTATGTGCAAATACCCTTGAGAAAGGTATGAATCCACCCCTTTGTTCCCTAGCTATAGGTTAATTAGTAAAAATTGTATCACTAAACCATTATTATTTAAAAAAAAAATTCTTACAATCTAAAATTATTTTCTGGCTTTAAATAACCTGCACTGGGTTGATAAGCTGTAGAATTGATGAAATACTGATTAGCTACACAGGCATGTCTTTTAGATTTATTTACATTCTCTGGAATAGAAATGTATAGAAACTCCTCTGGCTACAAAGTAAGGGATCAGTTTATATACTGATTGTAATATAGATTTGATTCCCCACTTTATATACACACATTATAATTTCTTGTTTGTTTATCAAATTCTGATTAGGTATGAATACACCTCTTCCTCCCCAGCTATGGGTTAATTAGTAAGACTTGTATCACTAAATTATTACAATAAGCAAAAAAAAAATTTCTTACAATCTAAAAATATTTTCTGGCTTTAAATAACCTGCAAAGTGTTGATAAGGCATGGGAAGTTAATCAATTTCTAAGACTTTACGCCAATGTTCTGGAAGGTTTCTACTTCCCTCTTGGTAAAATGACTGACTAAAGCAATAAAGTTGTCTGAAATTTTGAACATTGAAGATATCTTGAAACTGATTAGCAAAATGAGAAATGCTGTACTGATCGAAACAAATGATAATCTGATGGCACCAAATTGGATGAACACGTCTGTGGCGTGTGAAGAAGAATTACTCATCCTAATTCCATGATGGTATTTTGGGTGCTGACAATGTTATTCATATAGGTGCGGGGCTGCTAGTATGAATTTCTATTCTAGTATACTTGTCTTGTAAATGTTCTTTCTTCTTTCAGTTTCTTTGAATGTGATGAATGTAATGCAGTAAATTTCACTATGTTTCAGCAATTTGTAACATAGTACACATTTCATATCCTACTAAGGACAGAGCAATAATTTTTTACCCTCAAAAGTTAGTTTTTCTTTTGTTTTTTTATTGATCCAGCCATGATTTTTCAACATTTTAGATTATGATAGTGAATCCATTTTTCATTTCCAGTGATAATTTTCTGCAAAAATTTTTTTTTCATGTTGGACAAGAATTGAAATTAAAATGGTGAGACCCTGTCCAAAGCTTTATTCTGACAATTTCTATTGAACACATGTTCATGCATTTTTGTTACTTCCCTACTTTGCAAATGCCTTACAACTGTTGAATAATTAGTCAATTCCAATGTTGAGCAAAGTCATCATTTTCAAATTCTTATGGTCTTCTGCTGCATTATTTGTCATCCAAGTCAAATTTATTCTTTAACTTTGAAAACCATTTATGATATGCATTGCTTCTAACCAAAACATTTCCATAGACTTCATCAATCATCTTCTTCACTTCTGCTGCTGTCTTGTTCAACTTGAAAAGTAATAGCATGCAGTACTGCATCTGTGTCTTGCTCACTGATATTTTTCTATTTTCTAAATCTTTCAACACAGGATAAATGAACACTGAATAAAGAACATCCAACACCAGTGTAATTATTTACACGTGAACTAATGTCCTCATCTTTGTTGTTATAATCACAATGTTTCAGCTGTCGTGTCCTCTGGTCTTTAAGTGGCTGTTGATCTGGGTAACCTTCAAGGAATTTTGAATTTAATCCTTTATTCAATCTACAGGAGTAAATTGTTCTCATTTAGCTGCCCATTTCTAGGGATATCTCACCTTGTTCTTATTTATTATTGTTCAGTTATTGCTTGCTATGTATCCACTGAGTAAATCTGTACTACTTGGTTCCGGGATTGAACTCACAATTACTATGTCATTAAATTCATAAAACAATGCTTTAAACCATTGGGCAGTCAATTTCTAGTTTAAAATAAACAAAGCAACGCTGGTAACTTAATAGTTACTGTAAAGTTAAATTTTCATCAAAATGAAAGAAGAATAGTCAGTTGAAGTTAGTTCCAGGAAGTATCAGACTCCTACTGCCATGCTTTATCTTTACAAGAATCAGATTAAATCAAAAAGGAACTATTTGTGCCATATTTAGGCTGGAGCTGCTCAATCTGCACTTTCCAGCCTTGTTAGTTCAAAAACATCCGTGTGATCTTACGAGTAATGAGATATTTTCCACCCTAAAACCACTTGCCCACAAATAAAATGTTGCAAGCCTCTTGCTGCTCCATTTGCTTTTATGGAAAATGTACTAACAAGCTATATTCTTCAGTTTCAGCAGTTCAAACCTTTACAGCTAAGACCATCCTTTCCTTGTCCACTAAGGAAAATCATCTTTGTTTCCTCTGTATTCCACTCATAAGAAGAAAGTTCCATTTGGACAAATACTTCACAAGAACTACTACTTTTTGAGAGGACACTTCTCCAATCACTACAATCTCAACCTCTTAAAATCTAGGGTCAACCATCATCAACATACAACTTCATTCAGTAACACTCTACCTTGAGTGGCTCATGAGTGAACCAGGGTATATAAAAAAAATTAAAATGAACATAAACTGTGGACCTTGTGGTCTACAAATCATTTTTTTTTAATTTCTTAGCCAAACTAGAATACATTTACCATTTTTGCACCTTGCTGACACAGCTTCTAATCTTAATTCCCATGGGAAGTAGTCTAATGTTGTAACCACTTCACTAACACTCAATCGCATATCCCTGAAGTACTGTTTTTTATTACATAAAAGGAAAATGGGTAAAAAAAATTACTTTTACAATTAGTTGTGCTCTAATTGACATTTTTATTTTGAAAGTCATCAATGCTGAAATTATGTTTCAGTAAATTAAGTACTCTAGTGTAATATAATATATATATATATATATATATATATATATATATATATATATATATTTAGTTTTAGGGGGGAAACATATGAAAAAGAAAGGGATCTTTTACATGACAACACCCTAAATGCATTAGTTGCTCACCATAAGACTGACCACAATTTTGATTTTAAAAAATGCTACTTTAATTAAAAAAGAAAACAGTTTACTTAGACAAAAATGTTTAGAAAGTGTATTAATTGCTAGATCATCCATAGAAGATTTGCATCCAGGTTCTTACAATGTTTCACATTTCATTGGCAGATCTTCTATTATCACAATGTGGGACATTTAATAACAAAAGTGATGGAAACAAAGAAAAAGAATGTAAATGAAATCAGATAGATTATATATACAAAACATATATTAAAGAAAATAAAAGTTTAAATTTAAAATTCTCAGCATCCTCTTTCCTCTGTGTAGTCACATCAACATAAACATCAATTTAGTCCAATGAAATCCAAAAGGACAAAACATGGCACATGAAAAATTTTTCCGCTTTGTCATACCCACCGCCATAATATATATATATTATGTATGCAGATGTGTATGTATTTAAGAACCCGTCCTGTTTTTTAGTGCAAAATGAAAATCAACTGTTAGGCAGATCTTTTTTTTTAATATTAAATTATCATGACCTCAACTACACCAACATTACAATCCTTCACTCCAAAATTAAAAGGGTACATTTATACATATTTAATTATAAAGTTATAAGCACTTTCTAATGACTACTTAAAATAGGTTTTTAAACTATACTTAAAGCCTTATTACTAAAAGTGTTTTTTTTTTTTAGTAACTCTTTAAGTGTGCATAAATCTTAAAAGTTAAATTCACATCCTTAGAAAAGATGGCATTAAGATTTAATCCTTTCAAAGTTATATGCTTAGTTTCTATTTTCTGAATTCTCACTTATGACCGTACATTTGAACCAAACATTTCATACATATTTCTTCACTAACAAATATTTATGCATAACAATATTTGTGCTTTTTATCAGAGCTGGATTAAGGCTTGTTGGCACCATAAGCACAGGCCAACAATGGTGCAACTCCTTCCCAGATAACAATTAGACATAGAATTACAGCATTTATTTTAGTAATGATATATTCATATACTTAAAATATATGCCTCTTCATGTTGTAACTATAAAGTTATTTGCTTAATAAGAAATTCACAAACTTACTTCTTACAATTCATACTAGAGGTTAAAATAGATGCATTTAGTTGATACTGCAAGAACCTTAGTGAAGGCTGAAAGACTAGGTCAGTGGTAATGGTAATATTAGCCGTTTCCTTATAAGGAAACATTTGGCATTCATTGACTGAGAAGCTTGTACTAATTTCGGTTGAAATTTATGAAATTTTTCTTTCAAAACACTTTTCTTAAGAAAACAGATTTCTTAAGTCTAGTTATTGTCATCACTCTTTCCAGTACTGATGGGGGTTTCCTTCCTAACATTTTATTGGAAGTAGGTGTGGAATGTCAACATCTTGATTATACCATTATTTTAATTTTTGATTAACATGTACTATCCATTTTACTTGTTGCTGCTGTTGAAAGTCCTCAAGTCATATGGTTTCTGTTATCTGGTACAGTTCTTTGTGATTCTATAGTGCCACTCCACAATGGCTGAAGAAGAGTAATCTTTGCCAAGACTCACAGTCTTCACCGACTCAAAGTCATTTCTAACCATTGATCTTGGAAAGTGGTTGTATACAGCTAACAATTTAGATATTTCTAAACAGGTCTGGCACCAGGCTTGAAATTCTTATGAAAGTCTCAATGTGATGAGACAATTTAAGAAATGACTTGAATTTTTGGTTAATGATTTGGTTTTGTAGCAATTAACTTCTTGAATAGGTATAAAATAAAGATCTTTTCCTTTCAGTTGGCACCTGGTCTTTTAAATACAAAAACAAGCACAGTATCTGGCTTGAAGACGCATTCAAAATAAACGTAAACAAAATGAGATAAATGTTTTCATTAAATTTTTTTTTTAAAGTGGTTTTATATGATTTTCAATCTTTCCACTGCCATCCTACAAACTAAACTATCACCTTAGGCAAAAGAAGGAGAGGTAGACACAGAAGAAAAAATGAGCTGAGTGGATTGGAAGACAGTGGCCTGCAACTGAGACATATAGAGGGAGCTAGTCAAGTCCCCAGCTGCACAATGTTCCCATTACTGTAATTTTTTTTTTTTAATCAAATTCACCCCAAGCAAGGCAGTAAACCCACTAAGGTCAAAGGGGTTACTGGGTGTGAAAGATTTAGAAAATAGAAAAAATTTGTGAAGGAGTGGGAACAACAGAAGAGTAATCAGGGAGACAGTAGATAATGAGATAAGATTTGGTCACTACAAAGTAAAAAAAAAAAAAATTGATGCCAACCACTTTTCTTTTTAGTTGCAACTAAGTACATGTTTATTTTATCTAAAGATTAATCCAGCTCTGTTAGTAATTCTACAAAGCTTGACATTAAAATTAAAAAAAAAAAAACAGAACTTTAAAATGAATAAAGCAAAAGGAATCTGAGAAAGCCAAAACCTCATAATTTAAATTTGGTTTGTATTTATATAAAATTGTTAATTTTGTTTTTTTTATTAAAATTGAAAAGCTAGAGTCGAGTTTTGATTTCATACTAACACAATTATTTACTAGTTTGTCTACAATCATTCATTCAAGTCTAACATATCAAATTACAAAGATCATGTACTTAATTATATTCAATTCCTTTCTATAAATAGATTTCAATTTTTTAAAAACTTGTTGCAGTGCATTTATACATTTTGATTTTGATGAGTAGGAAATGTGATAATAACAATCTTTATGCAAAAAATTAAACACAGTACTGAAAAAAAACAGAGAGAGAGAGAGAGAGAGACTGACTATGTATTGTAGATTCAAATGAAATTAATATAAGAATATATTGTTTAAAATTTGCTATATTTATAGAGGAAGAGTGGACAATATTGGAGATAGAACATTTATAAATATAGAGATAAGTGTAGACATAAGAACTGATTCTGCATGGTGACTGTCAGTTTCATACCTCAGTACAATCTTCACTAAAAAGAGCTGGTCAGAAGATCATATTGAAACATGAAACTAACAGTCACTGTGCAGTGTTGAGTCTATTTCCTCTCTCACTCTCCATTTTATATATATATATATATATATATATATATATATGAGAGATAGAATGTCTTAGAATCTTTAAGTATAGATTTTATAAAAGTTGGTGATGTAATAAAGTTTTTTTTATAGATGCTCAAATATTTATTAGAACTCCCTTGAAGTATTTCCCGCATAAAGAATTATCCCTATATGCAAGCCGCAAATGGCCAGCTGGTGGCAGCCACTGGCGGACCTTTAGCAGTCCGCCAGAAAAAACAAAACACTATCAAAGTATAAAATACATTTTTATAGCAGTATATTTTTCTATAAAAAAAAGTTACCAGCAATACATTTTATAGTAGAATTATCAACAATACATTTTATAGCAAAATGACCAACAATACATTTTATAGCAAAATGACCAACAGTACATTTTATCTGTAGTTGAAGGCATACAATTGCATTCAAAATATTCAAATTTCTGCATTAAATAACCCCTAGAGGTTGATATGCTGCTAAAAATCAACTAAGTAACCAACATGAAAGAACTTTTGTGACATTAATCCATGTAATATCTTACAATTTCATAAAAGAAAAAAATCAAACTCTATTCCAAAATATAACTTCAATAAAAGTACAACATAAAACACACATATCACTGCCTCTAGTACTCATGTCCACACAAATATGTATATGCACAAAAGCTGAGTATTATCTACCATGTATTCACTTGTGAAAGTAGAATAACATAGATCATATTTTTATTACTTCAAAACACCCAAGAAAATTAAATTTCAGCACTAAATGACCCATAGGGAGTTGATATGACATTAAACAAACAAATCAATCAAAACTCTGAACAAAAGACAGATTTACTTGATATTCACCATTGACCCCCAACAAGAATATCCCAACATAAAAGATCTGTTTACACACAGGCAATATAATTACTGATTCATGCAAAGGCAATTTAACAAATAATTCTCACTTAAGATTCTTAAATTGTTTTCAGGATTTTAAAATAGATGTCCTTTTTTGAAACGACTTCACAAATATCAATTATCTCAGTGAGGAGTTAATTTCAGACAGGTGAGAATTTTTTCATCTTAGTATAAAAGGACAGGATTGTTCTCACCTAACATTAGTCAGCATCAAAGAAATGTAAAACAAATTTACATTATGATAACCAGTGGTGTGGCAAGAGCTCTCAGTGTCACCGCCCAGTAGGGTGGGTGGTGAGGTAGATATTTTCCCCCACCACTGAAGTATTTTGATTGTTTTGTGACTCCTTATCCATGGATTGAAAATAACTCTTTTTTACCTAATAAGTATTAAAAAAAAAACTAAGTTTCAGGTGTCATAATAAGTGGATACAATTGGTAAACAAAACTGAAAAAATTAGAAGTTGACTTCTCCCCCCAGCAAAAAAAAAAAAACTATTCTTATTAAGAAAAAGGGAGAAAGAAACTAAAAAGCACTCTTATCACATACCTCTGCCAACATAATTGTCACTAAAACTACTCACAGGGGTGTTAACAATAGAATTGAACCACCACAATCTTTTTATCACTTCTATCATTTACAGCACATTTCATTAAATTTCATAAAACTGTATTAAGGATATGGTATTATGGATATGTGACTAGATCAGCAAGGGAAATAATTGTGGATGGACCTGCACAAAAATTTAATTATTTTTTCATAGTTTATTGAATTTTTTAGGCATCCATATCAAATAGTTTAAGTAATGTTGTGAGCATGCAGAATAAATTTCTGTTATATTGCTGGCTTTAAAATTCATTTTTTTATGAAAATCCAATCATTTGTTATGTGCATGGATTATGAAAGGGATTGATAAAATGCTACTTAAGTTTACAAAGAGTAAATCTTACTTGCTTACAAAACTCTGCATATAATTAGCTTGATTGTATACAGGTAGCATTAATGGTTACAATATTTTCCATAATTATAAGATATAAAACTTTTGTTCTTTGGTTGCTGAAAATGTGTCAATAAAATTATCCAAATTTAAGTTAAGCAGCTCTCTTTGAAAACTTAATACCTTCAAGATATTAAGGTGTTCTTCAGTCATTGAAGTAAGAATTAATTTCAGCTTGTTGAAGGACCTCTCACAATTAACTTTGGCTTGTTCAAGAACCTCTCACAACTAACTTTGGCTTGTTCAAGAACCTCTCACAATTAACTTTGGCTTGTTCAAGAACCTCTCATAATTAACTTTGGCTTGTTCAAGAACCTCTCACAACTAACCTTGGCTTGTTCAAGAGCCTCTCACAACTAACTTTGGCTTGTTCAAGAGCCTCTCACAACTAACTTTGGCTTGTTCAAGAGCCTCTCACAACTAACTTTGGCTTGTTCAAGAACCTCTCACACCTTGTGACAGAAAAACTCAATAATTGTTAACAATATTTACAAAACATTCTTTAAATTTGGGAAAAATATCTTAGAAATTTTAACAAATCAGTTGCAACCTTTGGTTTATGAAAATTGGTCCTTTTCTCAAGAACATTCTACAGCCTTTCAGTTCACTGTATTTATAATTCTGGTCCATCAATACAACCTGAATAACTATTTGTAAAGTTACAAATTTTTATTTGTGGTTTTTCCATTTTTGAAATCTTCTGAAATAATGTTTTGTGAATTTTGAACAAATACAAAACAATGAATCTAAATATTGAAAGCCAGAAAATCTTTGGTTATTTCTTGAATTAATTGACCAATGACATTTTTCAGGATGTGACAAATTTCTTTCTCAGCAGTCAATCCAGCAGCATCAGCTACATTTTCACTGTGCCTTCTTTTGCAACATTTTTCTTCTTTCAATGGTCAATCCCCATGTTTCACCTTGGTTCTTAAGCATTTTAAGTGTTTCTTAACAAGTGCTTTTCATGTGATTCTATCAATTTCTCTTTCAAAGAAACAAAATCAGCAGTTGTTTCTCTAAAATTCATTTCTGAGATGTGAAACATTTCTATATTTGATAGATAAATGATAAAAATGAACAGATATAAAAATCAAATGTAAACACGCATTGGAAAATATTATGTACATCAAATTTTGTTTCAGCCATGTTGCCATTCTCACATAACTCTTACCAATTCCTTCAGTTTTTCATGTCCATCTTTTACCCTCTTTTCTCTTATACTCTACCATGGCTCTGATTCATACTTGATAGAAATCTTAAGTTCCTGTGGCAGTTTTTTATTCAATGACTCAATGGGACAAAGTAATTACAAATGGCTTCAATTAAGCCAGAAAAGGTAATAACTGTTCTTTTCTGAGTTGCAGGATGAAGATCCAAAGGAAGCATATTTGAATAATGGATAGCATCTTGGATTGAGGAATCGGAGAACCAAGTTTAAATTCCAGTCATGTTTGTTACAATCACTTACTGAAAAATAGATTGTTTATTCATGATTTTGGACCTTTAACAACAAGGTTCATGGACTTTTGACAACCAAGTGTCACATATTGTTAAAATTGCCTCCTCCACCGACCCAAAACTCATAACATGTCTATTTTATCACAATAATCTTAGTGCTATTAGTAAGAAGAAAGACTGTAGAAAAATCATTAATTAATTTGATGAAATTGACAAAGTGGTATGCTTACAACAAGTACAATAATTTGGGTCATTAAACTCCCAGAACAGCCAATAGTTTTGATTTGGATCATTAATTCTGGGAGACCCTGTGGTGGCACTGATTTTATCATAGGCTCATGAATATATAATGTATTCAGAATCAAAACAATAAAATAATGCCAATTGTTTATTTCACTTTTCAAACATGAAATGAAAATAAAAAATGAAGAAATATAGAAAATGTATGAAGCAACTACAATAGTTGTTTTTGTCTCTGAATTAGTTTAAACATGGATGACATGTTATTATATGTCTACTAAAAACTAATTTGTTCACTTTATCTGTTTTTTCAAAAGATTTTGAATCTGAAGCATTAGATTTGGAAGCCACATTTTTAAAATACCCAAATATTTTGTCTGTGCTATTTATAGAGACACTAAGTGGGATTTAAGCATGAATTTCAAAACTGCTAAAGGTCACAAGGGATAGAAAGTTGTGGGGAGCTATGATCTCCCATGTCCTGAAGAAAGAGAATGATTATCAATAAGTAATTATGGTGCTATAAAGGGAAGTAATCCCCACACTCTTTGCTGAAATTAAGAACTAAACACAAGACTAACTTTGTCATCAATCTATGATGATATTACTGTATCATTTGTCTAAAATCATTACTGCCACTAATTTTCAAAATAAATCAGAAAATTTTAGCTTTCATTATTTATAATTTTTTTTAAAGATTATCTTTTAAAACTTTTATATGTCATATATGTGGGGGAAAAGTCTGGATGCCTCATTCCAGAAAATTATTACAAGTGAAAAGTAAAAATAAATGTGTATTTAAAATCAAACAAAAAAAAAAATAGGATAACACATCTAAAAAAAAAATCTTCATTTTATGAGGGGTGGTGGTTAGGATTTTGCCTTTGCCCTAGCCCCACTTTCCAATTTTATTTTGCGGCACATTGCTTCCATGTTACAATTGCATGCAGATAGCCACATAAAGAGTATAGGACACAAAATTCAGAGATAAAACATATACACACAAAGTGAAAAACTGATAAACCCATTGATTAGACTGAATCATAACAAAAAGTTCAATGATTAGTCAGTGTACTTTTAAGAGACAGAATAACAACAATAATAATAATAACAACAATTGTATATTATGAAGTGTGTGTGTGTATATATATATATATATATATAAGGGAGCAATCCCTCTTTTATACAAGTTTCATTAAAGACGACTGACAAAGTACTGTGTTTAAGCTTTTTATTTAATTTTTCTTTGTATAGGGTGCAATGGGTAAAGTGTTGCCATTTTATATTTTTATTTTTGTGCATGTTCGTTGTTTGTTTTTGTCGACTGCACACTATAGTAGAGTCAGTTTTGCATCATCTGTGAGAAAAAGAGCACCATGACACAATACACTCTGCCAGAAATTTCCAAAAAGGCATGCTGTACTGCTTGGCATTCATGCTGGAAGCTTCAATACAAACATTTCAGAGTGTTTGGTTGCCAATCTGAGGACAGTGCAGAGGATTCGGAAAGAGTTGGATGAGCCTAATGGTGATTATGAAGGTATAGTATCTCGGAAAATTCATTCTGATAAGAAAGAACTCAACAGAGGCCTACATCAAGTACCTTGAAGAGGCAGTGCTGCCCTGGATCAAGAGGATGGCTGCTGGAAGACCCTATGTCTGGCAACAGAACTCTGCACCATGCCACACAAGCATCTGACCACCTAACTCCTCAGACTGCAACCCCCTTGATAATTATGTGTGGGGCGCAGTTGAGCGAGAGACTTACAAAACTCCATGGCACATTCAAAAAGAATATATTTATATCTAAGAATGTAATATGTAAGTTTTTACATATGAGAACAACATTTGGTAATTGAATGACAAAATGGAAAAAGTTTATATAACACATTTTCACCATTAAAAGGATACCTGAATATTTAAAATATAGCATTCAGTTCAATTACTTCTCAGGAATAATTATAACCAAATTTTTTTTTATTTATATTCCTCTCTCTTCCTACATATTGTGTTGACCAAAAAGTTTATTCTATTATTAACTAGAGAATTAAATACTTAATAAAGTGAACAAACTTTTTGACCAACCCAATATATATAATTCCATTAATAAGAACATTACTTTAGTCTGATGAAGTCCTATAATTTAAGAGCTCGCATTTTCAAAGGTATATAAATAATAAAATGAAAAAAAAACAAAACAAAAACACATGCCTTGCCTATGTCACGACACTCACTATTTGTGTCTACCTACCCTGATGATGATTTAAAAAAGTCGAAAGCTTGGACCATAGTTCTTCTGAAATGAACTTTAGTCAGTTTCTGATGGAATTTCCTCCTTGTTTGAAAAGGATCATTCGTAATTTGAAAAATTTGATCAGTAATATGAATCAACACAAAATGTCTGTCTGTCTCTACATACCCTGAAGATGACTTAAGGAAGTCAAAGCTTGGACCATATTTCTTCTGAAATGGATTTTGGACAATTTCTAATGGAATTGCCTACTTGGAAATGTTGATCAGTAAAATTAATCAACACAAAATGTTTGTTGTCTTTAATAATATTTGCCTTAAAGAACATTTACTGCCTAAATACACAGAATATATATATATATATATATATATATATATATATATATATATGGTGGACTCTCCCATTGTACAGCCAGACACCACCACATATGATTTGATTATAGTGGCGAAAGCTTTGTGTAGAACCAACCACACTTTTTGACAGGCCAAATACAGAGACCTGGTGCACTACATTCCATGAGTTCCCCAACCTTCTACAGGTTTTGAATTCAGAGTTGTCCTTCTAGACCAGTTGCCATCCAAGGCTATAGAAAACCCAGTCTGTCCTGCTATTTACCCATAGCTGGAGAGAAGAAGAAGAGGATTCATGCTTTTCCCAAGGGTATTAGCATGTAAGTGAATGTAATGGATTTGACTGGAATTCAAACTCAGCTCTCTGAGCCCCCAGTCTGAGTCGCTACCCACTACTCCATCATGCCTCATATATCAGACACCCACACACACATGAAAAATATTAATAATAATTAAGAGAATAAAAATCCTGATTGATTTATTACAATAGTTTACTGATTTTTAAAAAAATTTTATTGTTAGTATTATTTGTAAATTCTTTGATTCCTCAAAAATATGATTAGAATATGAGGCCAGGTAAACGCATTCCATAAGTAAAAGGGACTGCATTGGTATTATACTTCAATTTTCAAATGCCTAAAAAAATTTTAAGCTTTAAAGATGTATGATTAAAATATGAGATCAGATAAAAAAAAATATTGTTTCATATTGTTCTTTAATTTTTGAATGTCTAAAAAATGTTAAGCTTTAAAAATGTGTCAATATGAAACCCAATAAAAAAATCTGTACAATATGATATTATTCTTCAACTAGTTAATTCTTGTGAAAAAAAATCACAGACATACTTGAGTTTCTTAGAGGCCATTTTTTTTAATTTTATTTTAGAATAGAAATGACAAAGTGGTATTCAGAAAATGATTTTGTTTGTTTCTTGTTTTTTTCATTATGAGACTTTTGACTTTCCTTTAAGAACTTGCTATTCGTCAATGCTTTTTAGCCAACTGTTGATATTATATGGTTTTATTTCTTCTAAAATTTTGGCTCTTACCTAAATTTTCAAAGGTTGGAACCAATTGGTGCCACTTCTATTTTTCACTGGTCATTTCTTCAGTAACTGTCATGAGAATGGCATTTTGAGATTTCTATCAGATCCGAATTTCAAAAGCTAAAATCCTTTATCACAAATATGATTTGGTCAATAAACTCACATGTGTACAGAAAGATAGAAGTGAGATAGTGAATTGCAACTAAGACCACAAAGAAAGCAGGGAGATTATACATCTGGTCAGGTGCTTCTGCTATACATTAAGAGATTCTTGCTGTCTCAGTTTCAGTCACATTTCCACCATCATATCATGGCTTCTCTATGCCTGTTCTAGAAATATTTTCATGGTAATTATTCTGATAAGCTTTCCTCTTAGGTAACTAGACTTTATGGATTTAAGCACAGTACTTGATTGGTGGCAAGGTCTCATCAGCTTACAGTTGAAATGGTTAGTTGTAACTCTAAGTGAACAGTTACTTTTTTTTTTTTTTTTTTTAAACATTTCACTCCAAGCAAGGTAGGAGTGCCATGGGTACACAAGGGTTTACAGAGAGTGAAGATAAGAGAAAAGACTGGGTATGTGGGGGGGGGGATTGAGGAAAGGATAAAAAGAAGAACAGGGATCAAGGTATCAGAAGATGATGATTGACATTATATTTAAATTTTAAAATTTTTGAAGATTGTACTTATCAAGGAAGCAAGGAAGAGGAAGGGAGTTCCACTGTCATGAAGTGTGAGAGAAGAAGCTGTTGGAGTAGAAGAGGCAGTTACATTTAACAGTTTCAACAGTAAAAGAGTGGGACCTAAATGCCAAACTAGTATTATGCAGTCGGAGCACCAGGGAAAATAGCTCATCAGAGCAGTTGCCTTAAAAATATTTGTAAAAAAGGCAGAGGGAAGCCACATCACATCTGTGGGAAAGTGACTGTAGTCAAAGTGCCAAGTCAGGAACGATCACATTGCAGATCTGTCTTCTCTTGCACTTCTAACTTGTGGAACTCTCTTCCAGATTCTGGGTTCTCAATCAACTTTGGTCTTCAACAATTTAAATAATTCTTGTTCTTTTATTGTTCTTTCTTAATAATGTTTAATTTTTACCATACTCTCTCACACTCAGTAACCCCTTGCATCTTTGTGGCTTGGGATAAAATAATTATAAAAAAAAACAATTAGAGAGAAAAGAGTAGCTAATATGGCTATGATAAATTGTAAAACAGAATACAATGCAAGCCCAGAAAATCCTTTATGATCTCACCCCACATATCTTCCCATCTAGGCCTCTGTTATTGTAGGTACCCTGACTTTATCGCAGAGAATTTTCTTATTTTGTTTTATTCATTTTCCTATTTTTACGTAGTTGTAATTGGAAAAGTCCTGATGTCTTATTGTTTAAGGTACATGAAAGTTGCTCAATGGTATTTGGTGCTCTGGGCTAGTTCCCATTTTGCCAGTATTACCAACAGGAAGAATTTTGTGCCCCTTCACACTTGCACCTTGGGTGACTGCACCCTCTTGCACCACCACAGATGATAAGTATGCAAAACTCCCTTCAAAGGTCTTATGATTAAATTTCATGATTCTATTGTTTACTATTTGCCCTATTTACATTCGGAGTATTGTCCTCATCTTTGTTCTTGTTATCATGATGTCTTGACTATTGTACCTTCCAGCCGACATCAGGTGTATATCGATCAAGGTAACATACAGGGAATTCTGAGCTGAACCCTTTAATTTTCCCCCAGGGTATAAAACTCTTTATTCCAGTACAGATTCATTCTGATACAAGGCAACAGTTTTGGGGTCAGTGTGTTTGGAGAAGGCCATGAGAGGAGCGTCCAGCATGTAGGATTAGAAACTGTCCCAACCTGCTTTCATGTACTGAAAAATCATTCTGTGGAATGGTCTATCAGGGGATGCCTTTAGTTTGGCATCAACTTTCACACAAACTAGGGAATGATCTGAAGTGTCCAGAGGTGTGGGGAGCTTCTTTAAGACATTTTTCAGGGCAGTATGTGTGGAAGAGGTCAAAGATGTCTGCCTGATCTGCTGTCATATAGGGAATATGTGTGGGTTTTTCAATGTATTAGATTGTAGACAATGGTGAAATCTCTGCCATATCTGTCTTAAAATGTCTTATTAAAAAGAATAATCTTAAGACATTTTTGCATGTACAATTACTACCAAAATATACTGAATTACACACACATTATATACATACTCCCATTGAACACTCTTAGGACTGAACCATTAGGACTACTGATGCAGATGATTTGATTATAATGTTGAAAGCTTGTGTAGAAATGGCCACAGTTATCAAACAAACAGATAGCAGAGAAATGGTGCACAGTGTGCCACAATGTATTCAAACAGCCTCATTTCTTCCCACCTTAGCTATGGGTTAAATATCAGAGCTGACTGGACTCTCTTGCCTTGGTTGGCAACAAGTCTAGGCAAAAGAAAACTGACTTCAAACCCAAGGGTTTGAAGTCAGTTTTCTTTGAATGAATAAAACAAAATAAGAAATGGAATCATACCCCCACCCACCCCCAAAAAAGAGCATTTGTGCAAAAATTAATACAATGATCTTTGCTGGAATTAAAATTCGGCATGATGATCACACTTTCCAAAGTGTGGATATAGAAATCAACACTCCATGGTGACTGTCAGTTTCACACTTTGAGTGATCATCAGACCATCAGACCATTTAAAAAAAAAAAAAAATGATGGTACAATATATGGATTTAGAAAAGTGGAAACAAAGAAACCAAAAATTACACTGGCTTTGTAATCGCTGACAAGGTACCATTAAAGATGTGACTATAATAAACAAAGTTCATTGAGGAAACAATCACAAAATGGTAGCTTGCAGAGCAAAAAATTTGATTTTCAAACAAAAATAATTCTGTGAAAGAAAGCATATTCTAATAAGGTAAAAAAAAAAAAAAAAAAAAAAAAAGAACCACCCCAAATTTCAGGTAGAAATCAAAAAGAGATTCCAGGCTTTGTGAAAAGACAAAAATAACATGGAAAATATGAATAGCAAATTGGCAACTCTAATTAAGGAAGCAGCAGAGATAATATGGAAGGCAAATGGAAATTCCAGTGACAAAAGGAAATACTGAAAATCAACAGAACTGATGGAAAAGAGGAAAAATATGGCTGTAAATAGTCAGGGTGGGGGGGAGAGAGTGAAAATTAAAAATGCAGAATTAAACAAAATAATTAATAAAAAAAATCAAAGAAAAGAAAAGTGAATGTGAAAAGACATTGAAACATGCTTAATTTTTAATGCATATATGTAAACAGCAATTTCTTGCAATGAAATTGGTAAGTTAAGAAATATAGAGACAAGATGTCAAGAATAACTGAACATTATGCAAATCTGAATTCTTTAAAACTAAAATTCCACTATATATTATCCAACATATCAGTTCTTGTTTTAGTCAACTTTAATAATCAAATATTAAAAATAACTATTTCATTATTTATTTCCAATCTGTTTTTTTTTTTTTTTAAATCTTTATAAGTGATTGTTTTTTCAATGTTTTTTTTTTTTTAATTCAATTACATAGCTATTCAAATAAAGAGGTAACTATCCTAGCATTTAGATCACAGCTTGGGAGTAAATGAAATCTATCAAGAAGTCTAAGTAATGTTGCCATCCATTTTTTAATAGAAATTTTAAATGCTAACAAATATTATGAATTATAATATTATTGTGAGCAAATAGCAATAGAAGTTTCCAATCCTCACCCCCACCCCCCAAAAAATATAGGGGATCATCATTCAAAAGGGTACAAATCAGTCTTGCAAGTCCAAAGTAAAAAAATGCAAGGGGTGTAAATCAAAAGAATTATAAAATCTGTATCCAAAACATGCAATGAAAGAAGGTTTTGCAGAGATTTCCTGTTGTCTAAAGTAGCATTTTTTTATTGGGGTAAGAAAGGTTGTGATTGGTCAAGACTGGTAGAGAAGTGCAAACAACTACTGTATTTCGAGGCCTACTGAAATCGACCCGATTTTGATTCTGATATTCTTTTTTTAGCAAATTCTTTTTCAAGTTAAGATTTGGTTTTCTTCTACATCACAATCATAACATGCTGTATATGTAATAAATAGCTATCAAAATGTTTTAAACCTATTTAAGAC
Organism: Acanthosepion pharaonis; assembly: GCA_903632075.3. Classification (NCBI taxonomy): domain Eukaryota; kingdom Metazoa; phylum Mollusca; class Cephalopoda; order Sepiida; family Sepiidae; genus Acanthosepion; species Acanthosepion pharaonis. Next base: position 444,303 of record CAHIKZ030000362.1, on the reverse strand, counting down.
AGTTTTTCTGATATCAGTTTACAACAAATCTCAAAGAAATGATTGCATAGAACAGGGGAGCAAACGAATGGGAGTTGGCCAGTCCAACATCAAATATCATTGTTAGAATATATATATATATATATATATATATATATATATATATATTCCATCAATGACATTTGATGTTGCACAGACCAACATACAGTTTACTTATTTTAAATACCTAGTGAAATACATACGTTCAATTTCCCTGACTTTCATACCAACAATATTCTCCAATCGTCCTTGCAGAAAAAGCTGGCCCAACATTTCGTAGTACTTCCATGATTTAAAACAAAGTAACAGGTGCCGATCATTCCATCTGGAAAGAACAAGAAGGGAAAATAAGAAAAAAATTCAGTCATTGGAATAAATAAAAGACAATTCTGAAATAAGAATTGAAACCAATTTCACAAGTCACTTGTGGATAATCAATAAAATAAAAGAAAAGAAAAGAAAAAACTCTGTAAACACTTCCCATTACGTCCCAAACACGTAGGTATTTTACCTTTCTTGAGAGAGTGCATTGAAATAGATGAAAATATTTGTATTTCTATAATTAGAAAATTTTATTTCATTGCATCAACAGAGAGTCAAAGAGAAAGACTCAAGTTAGGTGTCTACTTTATATAGAAAATATATATACTATATCTATATAGATAAGAAAAACTGTATTATAGATTATTTTTGTTTTTATAGCTTGTCAAACTTTTGCAGGTTATTTAAAGCCTAAAAATATTTTTAGATTGATAAAATATTTTGGAAATAATAATGATATGCTGATACAAGTCTTACTAATTAACCCATAGCAGGGGAGAAGAGGTGGATTCATAACTTTCGTAATTGTGCATAAATGAATATAATGAACCTAAATGGAATTGGAACTTGGCACTCTGATTTGCAATTTTGAGGCATTGCCCATTATACCATTTGCACATCCAAACTTACAGCACCTGGCATTCTCAAGCAGCCACCCATTTAGATATTGACCAGACTTAATGCTGCTTAACTTCAGTAATCGTATGAGAACCAGTGTTCCATCATGATATGGCTGTATTAAGTCATAAACCTATTTTAAAAAGCTATTTAAAAAATGTATGACTATATATATATATATATATATATATATATATATATTTAGTTTTGATCCTGGCTTGAAGCAACCACGTGTCTAGCCACACTGAAGAGCTGTGATACAGCAAAACAGTCTGTGGATGACTATATATGCTCCCATTCATTAGTTGCACACTTTGGAAGAAAGGGTATTTGACAGCTGCTCCTGCTATAATACTAAGTTCTTCATAATGAATAGAGCACTCTGGCAGCTGATAATGCTTATATCATGTATATAATGCATTAAAAATTCCCTTTCTTCATAGCATGTCAAATCAGTCAAGTTTCAATCCTGGCTTGAAGCAACCACATATCTAGTCACACTGAAGAGCTGTGATACAGCAAAACAGTCTGTCTGTGGATGATATATATATATATATATATATATATATATATATATATATATATATTTAGAGCAGCATGGATCCATCCAGCTCTTATCTCAAATAACAACTTAAAAGAGACTGTTTGACCAACACAAGGAATATTAAAAGATTCATGTTAAAAAGATAAAAAAAATAAAAAAACAAATGTCAACAACAAACAAAAGTTCATTTTCTCCATCAAGACATTCATTTCTGTAGTTCACTGCTACCAGCAAGCAGAAATATTTTTTCTCCTGATGATGGCCATGTTGGCCGAAACTAGTTGAGGAATCTAAATGAAATAATAATAACAAAAACGAAAGAATATTTATCTACAACCCAGTGTGTCTGAAGATTTTAATTTTTTAATATTTTTTATTGTTCAATATATATATATGTGAATAAAAACAAAACAATTAACTTATCTTAGCTGACATGTTTTGTCCACTGATGAACTTCAGGATGAAATGAGTCAGCTAAATTTTCCATTTGTCTTAGTTTTTACTGTTCTTTTATGGATATATTTTTAGTTATATCTGAATTTTTAGACACCCACCCATACAGTTCTATATTACATGTGCTCCTGCTTATTTTCATAAAATATATCTAAATTATTATTTTTTACTAAGAATTATGAAATAAAATGTTTCTATCATTTTGCAACAAGGAATTTGTTTGCGAACAAAGTAATAAAGACCAAATGAAAATAGTGAGAAAGAGAGAGTGGGAAGGAGAGAGAGCAGGAAGCTGATTCTGTCAGAGCAAAAGACAAATGTACCTAAGTAAGGATGAAGACTTAATGGAAGAAGAGTTCCATTTATTGACAATGATTTTATAGATTTCTTTTTGACTTTTCTTGTTTAAACTAGGGGTGGGGGGTGTTAGAGAGAAGAAAAGAATCTGTCACAGTCTTATAAATTCTGTATTTATGGATTAATAAATAAAACTTCAAATTTGCAAAACACAGTCAAGACAATAAATAATTCTTATATATATATATATATATATATATATATATATATAACATCATGGCTTGAATTGTGAGCAAAAATTTTGCAGGATTTCCATGATTGTTACAGGCTTTCCTACATTGATTGCAGGATACAAATCCATGAAAACAACACACACACACACATATATATATATATATATATATATATATATATATATATATATATGCACACAGAGACACGTGTGTGTCTGTCTGTGTGTGAGAGAAAGAAAATTTTAACAAAATTGTAGCTTTTCATTATGTTGGAGGCTGCATTTATATAGACTCATCCAAATCTGAATTCTTTGCATTGTCCTCAGATTCATAACCAAACACTCTGAAATATTCGTATTGGAGCTTCCAGTGTAAATGCCAAGCAGTACAACATGTGATTTTCAAATTTCTGGCAGAGTGAATTGTGCCATGATACTCTTTTTCTCACATATTGTGTCCAATTGACTATTATACTGTGCAGTCAACAAAATCTAAAACAAACAATGCACATATGCAAAATTAAAAATATAAAATGGCGACAATTTACACATCGCACTACACACACACACACACACACACACACACACACACACAGAATCTTAGCAGATAGTTGCACTCATATGAAGCTAGAGGAGGAAGCTTCCCAAGATAGCTTCAGGCATTTCCTACATTGATCCAACAGGGCGGTGCCGGTATTTGCTTACTTGGAACATGCCATTTTTGATTATCATTCTGCCACATATTTTCTTGGACATTTTCTCTGTTGTTCTCTATCACCAACATTTGTATATAACTTCTACACCTGGTGGAGCTGCTGGGTCTTCTTGCAAGGGTCAATTTGAAAATGGCCTCCCAAAGAAAACGTGTAAGTTTCAGTTGATGAGTATATCCTACTCCTGGGTGTTATCAGTTAACCCATATGAAAGATTATATACATATATAATCTGTGTATGTGTACACCGTGTCAAATATTGGAGTAATTGTTTTTGCAATAGTAGTAGTATTAAAAAGGTGGTAAAACATCCATATTATAGTTATATGATAAATATGCCATGTGAATTTCAATATTTTTATTTAAATATTTGCAGTATCTTATTTAGTGGTATGAGATTAGATTATGCAACTTAAGTTGTTTTTCTATGTAATGTGTCCCTTTAGGATATTGGCAATCATGGCTCTCCACAATTTCCTGTCCTTTGTTGCTCATAATAAATTTTCTCTTTTTTTGTTATCTTTCCTAAACCTTGTTCTGCCATCCATTTACTCACACTTGCTAGGTAGGTTATGCATTGTTTCGCTTGGCTTCTCTTACCTTCAATCTGACCTGAGAGGATAAAATTTTCGAAGACATTCTCCTCATTATATGCCCTAGAAAATTCAACTGCATTTTTTGATTCTGAGTATAAGTGTTATTTTGTTTCCATTTTCTTTAAAACTTTGTCATTGCTAACATATTCAGTTCATAGTATTCTCAGCATCCTTCTGTAGAACCACATTTCTGTTGTTTCAAGATTTTTCTTTATCTGGGAGTAGATTGCTCAGCATTCACTGCCATATCTAGTAGTATGATTATTTTTATGTATTTGTTTTTTTTTGTTTGTTTTTTTTTACTCAGATATATATAAAGACTCTCATAGATTGTAAGATCTAACCTCAAAAGAGAAACAAAATGCTGTAAAGTTATTGACTGACGGGAAAATGGCATTGGAAATTGCAAGAAAGATGAACAGAGTTCATAGAACAATTAAAAAAGAAATTTAAAAAATCTGGCAAGCGAAGAAAAAAAAAAGTAAAGAAAACTGGCTTTTGAAAACGTAAATAGAGTAACAAGCAAAAAAAGTAGACTGACCAGCAAGAAAATGTTTCAAATATTTAAGAGAGAAACAGTCATGAAAGCAACCAAACTACTACCTTTAGGTAAATATCACAAAAGAAACCTCGAAGTTGATAAGATTTCTGCTACATAATCAGTTTCCTTAGTGATGAATATAGAGCTACAATGAATGAACTTGATGGATGAGATAAAGGTTGTGTCTTGCTGGGAAATAGTCAACCAACACAACTTAAAAGACAATAACAGAAAGTAGAATATTCTTCTGGGTTTGTATTGTTAGTAGTAAAATTAAAGCCTCTCTTCGAAGTTGATGATGGTATCAAGATAAATTAAACGAACAATTCTTGAACAAGCCGATTATTTCTTTTTTTCAGTAATACAGCTTATGATGAAGAAGCTTTAAGTGAAAGAGTATATTTATAAAAGAATGTTCATTCAACATTTCACAAACATTACTACTGCCCACCTTGCCAAAAAAAAAAAAAAAGTATTTAGAAACATCAAATTAACAGAATAGCTCCCAGCCTCTCCAGATAGTAATCCAAGAGAAAACTTGTGTTCTGTCTCTAAAAAGAAAATGTCCATAAGGAAAGAAGATCTCTGGCAAACAGTAAAAACTGTCCTGCAAATAATTTTAAAGTCTGAACAGTTAATAAAACCAATTAGTGAAAAAAAGGATATATAATGTCAAGGAGCCCATATTAACATGTAATATAGTAATTTACATTATGTAATTAGAATGATATTATGTTACTCATATTTATTATGTTATTGATGTTATTTCATATTTATGATGTAACTGATATTGTGTTATTATAATTATATTATGCTATTGATATTTTACATATTAAAATGTAAAATAATTTATTCAGGTATATGAGATATGTCACTATGGTTTAAGTCTTTTGAGTTTATTTTTAAATAAAAATTCATGTTTCATTTTGTTTGGATAATAAAACCTGATATCCTCAAAACAAATTATTATATATCTATTTTTAATAAGGAGACATATTCAAAACTAAAACTGATGTTATATATAGCTCATATAAATGAGTAAGCTTGAAAATTTGATCAAAATCAATTGATTAATATTAATTATGAAAACATTGACTTGCATAATTATATATATATATATATATATATATATATATACACACACACACACACACATACCAGGTGTAACAGCAAAATTGTCCAAATTCTCTAATAGTATAGGGTAATTGTCCCTCCCACAAAAGGTTTAATATCTAAACAATCACTAAACTGAGTTTTTTTTCCCCAAGTTTTCAGATAAGATGTTTAGCCATCATGATACCATTTGTCATAAGAATCACTGAAAAACCCTTTGAGTTATTCAGTTAGAAAGAGATTGGGTTAAAATTATTTTGTGTCAGTCCCATTGTCTTCCCAACTGAGGAATGGTGAGAGGAAAAAGTTCATTCAAGCCTTTAGTAATGGTACCAAACATTCATACTCTGGTTTCCATCCATTCAAGAACCATCAAGAGAGAATGGTGAATAAGTTTAAAAAAGAGGGAACAATAGAGAGGAAAACTGGATCAGGGGGTCACAACAGGAAGTGGGATCATCATTTCAACTTAGTGCTAAAGAGATCAGTTAGAAAAGATCCAACTCATGACGTTTGGCACATGAGAGAGGAGTTACACATATGACAGTTCAAAGAGCAGTGAAAAAAGATTTGAAAATGAAATCATATGTGAAACCAGTGAGGCATCTTGTTTCTCCAGGACAGAAAGTTAGACAGTTAGAGAGGGCGAAAATCATCTTGAATAAGTTGGAAGAGGATCCTGGAATAATTATATATATATATATATATATATATATATATATATGAACTTTATTTCAATCCTTCATGAGCTTTCCATCCTTAGCTATGATTAATTGATGATGAACATGCCATTTTCGTTTATGACAGATTTCATCATGATTCTTCTGTTAAGCTTGGAGGCCAGGTGGTTAGAACATCACTTTCCAACCATAAGACCCAAGTTTGAATCTCACCATGGTCGATTTGACAGGGAGATGACTTCTTGATGTTATTGGTCTGAGGGAAGCAATCTGTGTGCAGCACCTTTAGAAGGTGTCTAAAAAAAACATACTGCAGATTGACCCAAGCTTTGTGAGTGAAATTGGGGAGACAGAACTATTCAGAGGACATCAATGGCTACTAAGCATAATGGTATTATTAAAACTGCTGATGATGCGAGATAATGTGCTGTCTCTGAGGAACTGTAATTAAGTTGAACACAGCGTAGTTGCAGTAAGAACCATAGGTGGGCTCTGTGGGTGTTGAACAAACACAAACATACCTGAGCAGGTGTCTGGAATAGGGCTAGGCTAACCATCTGAGCAAATGTGTGTGCCCAGAAACCAAGAGTAGGCAGCTATTTTATTTTATATATATATAAATTTCCAAGAGGATAGAATCCAGGTAGAGCTCAATGTCCAGGACAGAGCAAGAACATAATATAAAAGCCTCAAACACTAATATTCCATGGTTATAATTTATTACATTGGAATCGTAATCATGGTCCAATTCATCAGACCTACAAATTAAAAAAGAAATCGAAAACTAGGACCTGGAGTGATAGTTCAGATTTCTTTTTGAATTTGTAGGTCTGCCGAATTGGATCGTGATTATGATTTCAATGTAATAAATTATAACCATGGAATATTAGTGTTTGAGCCTTTTATATATATATATATATATATATATATATATATATATATATATATATATATATGTATGTGTGTGTGTGTGTGTACACACTATACTTATGCAACAAGAATTCATTCAAACATTTTTTTCAACAAGGTTTATCTATTCAACCTTTAATTTACATTTTTCTAGTCAGCATACAAGTTTGTATACCCATACACAGACTCATGCTTATGTGTTATATATATATATATATATATATATATATATACACACACACACACACTTGGAAATATCATTGTCCAAAAGGAACAACCCATTATTAAACACAATATCTTTCACCACAGGGGATGTCATTTGCTAGGGTCTTTAAGAAAAAAAAATTAATAACTTTGTCTTCAGGCGCTGTCAAGTTTTGTGATCCCTAACAGTCTATTTTTTACAAAAACTGTCCTGTGCATGACATCACTTGTATATGATAGACATATATTTAAATTAGTAATGTAGCCTTCTTAAATACCAGAATTCTATGTTGCTGATAATTACTAGAGATTGTTGAAAATACTTGAATGAAAACATTATGAACATTGAACAGTTTCTCAGCAAATTTGATCTGGTTGTACAGTTTGTTCTCTCTCTCTCTCTCTCTCTCTATATATATATATATATATATATATATATATATATATATATATATAGTTGAATTAATAATATCCATTAACTGATTCAATTACTTCATTTACATTTCAGGTATGAAAATATGAGCTAGCAGATATAGTCACTGAAAACTCTCATCAAGAGATGTAATTTTTTAAAAAAAGTGTATTTTAGCCCTGCCTGACTGCAAGCACTTCCATGGCCAAAATGGTAATAGCACACACAGACACAAGCAGGGGTCATGTAATAGTGATGCACATATGCTCCTTTTCAATTAGAGCCATTTCAAACAGGTTGTTTTGTAGACTATAATTAAATTTCAACAGTGGCAGACAGCCTGGCATCTACAGCATAAATCAGAACAAATGTGGCCCCAACAGTGTCAGCAGTGATTGTTGGGAATGGTTTATTGCAGGAGGACTTCAACATGACATAATATCATAATGAATCTCTCCAGTGGGGTCAGGAGAGGTGCAGTGTGATTGAATGGTGCTCTGTAGTGTTTATTGATGAGAGCAGGTGACAAAAGTTACATCTCTCACATGCTTTTGGTATTTGCAGAGTGAAATTTGAACAGGGCTATATACATTGTTCAACTCATTCTGCTGCAGTTCCTGCTTTTCCTGCAGGATAATTCCTACCATATGATGCCCATGCTATTCAACATACTCTGAAAATATATGACAATTTATCTCACAAGTACAACTGCCAATTCTTACCTCACTAGCATATATAGGAAGCCCACTTTTACTGGGTTTTATCTCAGTTGGGACTCTTTTGTTCATAGATCTAGGAAAAAAATAATCTTGTCAAAACACTTACTCATCATACATTGATATGTTCAGAGTGCAAACTTGATACCGAACTTAGGGAAATTACCAATATCTTTCTCACCAACAGCTATCTGGAAGGTGTCACCAAAACAAACATTAAGCTTAAAATTTCTAAGTTTAATGAAATTAAAACAGTTGGTCCACCTAAGTGTCCTGTTTATATGGGATTACTTTGGATTGGCTCTTATAGTCAATCATACACTGATAAGATCTCCTCAATTGTCATGTACCGCTTCAATTCTGTAGTAGTGTGGAACATCTTTGCTACTAGGAGTGCTTTCTCATATGTCTGTAAAGATGTCTTGTCCATCAATCAACAAAGTTCTGTTATTTATTGTGTTAAGTGTCAGTGTGAGGCTGACTATGTGGGTAAGACTATCCAACAGTTGCCTGGCTTTATATGTAGACATTCTTCATTAGCATCTGGACATTCACAGGTGCATGAGTCTGTCATCGGAGAGCATTTATTGAATTTTGTCACTTGTGAATTCTTCTTTGTTCTGCACAGGGCTTGGATGAAACACCATCTTAGCATCTTGGAGGTGATTGTTATCAACACGTCTCGTCTGACTCTGTATAGGCAGAGGAAGCTGAAACATAAACTGGCACACTCTGGCTTGTTCTGGGCAACTTCAAAATGTATTTTTGCTTCACTTTGCCATTGTTTCTTAATTCTATTGCAAGGACGTTTGATTCTTTCCAGTAGTTTTTCTTAATATTTTTTCTGATGAAGCATCAGACGAAAGGTACCTTAAAATTTCTACTTTTAATCATGACGATACCTTTGTATTTGATTTGTTGATTAATAAAATGTTCCCTGTTTTAAGAATTATATATATATATATATATATATATATATAATTAGATGGTGTAAAAAAACTAAAAATCTTTTCACACACACATATATGTGTGTGTGTGTACGTGTATATATATATATATATATATATGATGGACTCTCCTGTCGAGTTTGACATATGAGGTTCTGACGACCACAAACTATTTATCTGCATGCCTATAACGGGCATGACTTTTGAGACGGGCTCTAGAATTGCACAAAAGACCACAAATAGTACAGGAGAATGTATTATATCCATGTGCAGCAGGAACACTGTTAGCTATCTTATTTTGCTTTCTCGTTTCATGTAGTCGATTGATGCTTACTTCTCAGTGCGGCTATATCAATGTTGTACTTCTTTAGCTCCAATGCGACTAGAGCTGTTTTTCTTTCTGGTGCTGAGTTGTTGTCCTGAAGAGTTTGTACATTCCAAGTGCCAAGATGAAGTTGATGTTGTTTTGCAAAGATTTTCGCAGTATCTGGATATGTGTGGAACTAATTAGATGTAGTTGTCAAAAAACCAACACAGTGATTTGTTTCAAGTGGTGAAGGCTTGTGTCGGACAATCCACACTTTTTGAATCTGTTGATAAAAAAGTAACGGTGCAAAAGACTTGCCACGGAAACTCCGAAGGACAGTCCTCATTTGTTATTATCACGGAGTTTAACCTCTCCAGATCACAGTCAATACCAGCCAGTACATGCCTCTTGGCTGACACATGCAATATAATGACTAGGTTAAGCCGTCATGAGTTTTCCTTCCCATCTGAAGTCTTTTTATCATGAAACAAACACTAAAAGGTTTGTTAACCAAAGCTCAGAGAGGCTACTTTCACTCTCATCAAGGGCAGCTAGTCTGCACCAACAGATACTTTACATAGCTCTGCAGTATTTTATACTGGATGTTGGAGTAAACAGATTGCCATCAATATGCGAATATATATATATATATATATATATATAATTTGTGTGTGTGTGCAAAAAATATGATTTCTGTTTGAATTTTGGGGATGAGAAATTTTCTTTAATTTACACCTGGACTATTGTCTTCATCATTATTGTTATTATCACAACAATGTTTCAGCCAGAGGGCATAATGGCCAAAATTTAATGATAACAACAGTTAAGATGTGGACAGCTGTTATTAGTCTGAAGATGTATTTTCTGAGAATGAAACATGTCACTAAGGAGCTATAAAAAAGCCAAAAGGAAAACTTAGGTAACACATTTTGTCTTCTGATGGACTTTATCAAGGCAAATGTAAGGATATTATTAGCAAAAAGTATTTATAAACAAAAGTAAAAATGCTGATAGATTTTCAGATTTTTTAAAATTTTAGAACACTCATAAATATACATCAGGCTAACTGAAAGTCAAGGTAAATCAGGGAGGAAGCTAATTTAATTTAATGCCTAATAAACAAAAGTGAGTAAATACTGTTGTTGCTCAATTTTTTTATAAAAAAATTATTTATATTATTTAGTTTGGGTTTAATTTATGTACTGTATATTTTAAATAATAGGTTTTGAATTTAACTGTTTTCTTTTAATTTCAAAATTTTTTATAGTTAGGAGTAATTCTTTCAGAAAAGGAGAAATTTGAGGCACAGATTTATATTTTGCTAAGATTTCATAGCAGCACTTGCAAGAATTTTCAAGCTAAGTTACTTTCTCATATATATATATATATATATATATATATATATATATATATATATATATATATATGTGTGTGCTTTTACAAATTACAATAGAAAATCAAATTAGTTATTTTTGATAGAATTATTTCAAGTTTTTAAAACTTTTAAAGTTCTGATTATTTTAAGCACTTTGGACTCCAACGATAGCTTTTAGCCTAAATCTATCAAAACTAATTAAGCAGTTTTGCAATGTTAGTTTAATACAGAGGCAGACAGCATTATATATTTAATGGTCTAGATTGAGAATAAAACCAACTTGTCACCAGCTAATTATATCATAATTTCCTCTCTTATGTTTTTTCTTATTCCACATGAACTGACAGTAAACTGACTTTGAAAGCAGTTTTTTTTTAAATCTCTATATGTTATTCTATTGATAAATTTTTTTTGGAATTTGAATACTATATAAAACTATATATATATATATATATATATATATATATATATATATATATTATTTACCTAACTTAACCTCTTGGTACTACTCCTTATGAGATATAATTTTGGAAATCTACAACTTTATAGTCGTATTGGGTTGGAAACAAAGTCCTTGCACAACTTTTTATATATGTTTAACCTTTAGCGCACTCTATGTATATAGGTGACTTGAGTTGTCAAACAAAATGTTTGTACAGCCACTGCATGCAACTGATTGTCAGACAATAGTGTGGTTGAATTTTTCACTAGTGTTGTCATATCCTGCTATGGCAACAGGAAAGTGACTAACTGAAAATTGAAGATGATGCTACTGCAGTGTGTGATAACTTATACCCAATGGATGAGGATGAAAAACATATGAATATTGCAGAGTGCTAAAGATTAATAGAAGTTGTGCGAGAACTTTGCTTCCAAACTAATAGATTTCCAATGCCTGTGACCATGTAATGGGTATTATAAAAGTGGTGTATTGAAATACAATGCTAAGCAATTGCTGGTACATTCAAGGCACTCCCTGAACTGTAAAAGTGTGGAACTTGCAGATGCATTTGGATGTTTAATGTAACAACTATTACAAATGATACTCAGTGTTTTCGATACATCACTGATGAGGCAGATTTTTTCCCTGCAGTAGGTTGCCATTTCTTTCCGTGGTAGACTAGCTGCCATCCTGGTCTGTCCTGCCATTTACCCATAGCTGAAGGAAGACAAAGAGGATTCATACCTTTCCCAAGGGTATTAGTATGTAAGTGAATATAATGGATTTGACTGGAATTTGAACTCAGCTCTCTGATTTCTCAATCTGAGCCACTATCCATTACTCTACCGTGCCTCCCAAAGTAAGACCATAGCTGAACTAAAAAGCCACATCCATCCATATTTGAGGATGGATCAAGCAATGACATTGCTTGAAACTGAGTCGCAGCTTTCAAAGCCACATTGTGTGAGCTTCAAAAATTTTTACGACTTAGTTGAATTGCACATTCCTATCATATACAGTCAACAAACTTCTAATTTGTGTGTGTACATGATCTGTATGTATGAATTAATTTAACCAGATTTTAAGCAGTGTGTTTGGTAAAAAGTATTACTTTACTAAAAAAAAAAAAAAAAGACCCTGTTAAACCCTTTCCCTCCTGAAATATCTTGAAATTTTTATTGTTCAGTTCCACTTCTGTTCCTTATTAAATCACTACTTTGCCTATTCCTTTAAATTTACTTTGGTAGTGTTCATATTTTCTACATGAGTAAGCTAGGATTTCTTCCATCTATACAATTAATTCTATCGTTACATGTTTTAAATCTTTAAAAGTAAAAATCTACAAAGAAAGCTGATATGAAATAACAGAAATAAAAAAAGAATGTATTTGTAACATGATCCCCACTATATACACGGCATTAAATAACCCATTGAGGTTGATATGTCATAAAACAAACCAAACCAAACCCACTACATACTAATGAGATATTCTGTTGTCATAGTAACACAAACAATATTTGCTTCTTGGCACTGAGTAATGCCTCTGGGTTAAAAAATGGAATGTCTTATTATTAAGAAAGGAAGAGCAAGGCTGTGTGATTGATAAATATACAAAGTCACATCGTGTTTTTGATTATAAAATAGATTAAATTTAGATACTTCTGTATGTAAGGGTAATTGAAATATTTTATATTAATTCAAAAGTGAAAAATTTATGTATACAAGGGGATGATGAAATAGTAAAAATTCTTTACAAAATATACCTCTTAAAATCTGGCTAAGTGAATTCATATATACATATACAAGTGAGTACTGGAAATTCACACTTCAATTATACACACAAAGTTAGTATTACAAATTTGTTAAATGTACATGCTGGAGTTATACTATTCAAATAAGTTATAAAGATTTTTGATTGGTTGGTTGGTTGATTTGTTTAGCAACATATTAACTGCTATGGGATATTTAATGTTGAAATCTAAATATTTTGTATGTAATTTTATTTATTTTTTAGAAATAATAATGTTTTAGTGATACAAGTCATACTAATTAACCCATAGCTGGGGAGAGAAGAGGTGGATTCATACCTTTTTCTAAGGGAGCTTGCACATAAGTAAATATAACGAACCCAACTGAAATTGGAACTCAGCTCTCTGATTTCCAATTCTGAGCCATTATCCCTTACAGTAAACACAATCCAAGCTTACAGCACCTGGTATTCCCAAGTTGTCACTCATCTAGGTACTGATCTGGCTTGATGTTGCTTAACTTGGGTGATCATATGAGATCTGGTGTTTGAACCTGATGCAGCCACAAGCTGAAGCTCATACAATGATATATACACACATGATGATAACTGCGACTCAGTTTCAAGCAATGTGTTCACTTGACCCGCCGTCAGATATTGGCAGCATGAATGAAGCTTTTTAGTTCTGCTATGATCTTACATTCTATTGCACAAATGTGGTAATGTTGGGTGTCTTTTGCAACAGTTGTTGCATTAATATTTTTGGTGAATATTAAAATGTTATCTCGGTACACCAACTGAGGCACATTCTCTCTGCAAGTAGAAAATGAGTATAACATGTAGCGAATGGCTTCTTTCTGTGTGTGGCGCCTTTAATGATTTTTGAGGCCTGCCCTACTTAGACAGATGCAACCACATTCGTTACATGATAGATCAAATTCTGTGGCAACATCTTCAGGGAAATTAACTTCAAGAGCCTTATGAACATCTCTCTTGAGTTTTTCATATATATATATATATATATATATATATATATATATATAAGAAGTAGATAGAGAAATAACATAGCCTGATATAAATTATTCCTGTGCATGTAAGAACAATATAAATATTTCCTTTTAACCAGAAAATAATTATGAGTTTAATATTTTTGATCATAATAAATTATTTTTATCATGTTCATGATCTTCTGTGTGTGTGTGTGTGTGTACACAAAGTGAATTTTAATTTTGTAATGAACCAATATTTACTGAAACCAAAGAATAGATATGAGCATACATAACCGAAAGTGATATAGAAAGAGGTGTGTCTCTCAAACAAATACTTTAAAGTTGAATTTCAGAATTGGAAAAAAATAAATAAATGCGAGCATGCAATGAGTGAGTGAATATGCCAAAATTAAGTTCGATGCCCCACCCCCTGGGCATCTCATCAAAAAAAAAAAAAAAATTTGGGGAGGAAATATGTACAGGCATGCTATATGGAAATGTCTACCAAGACAGGATATGAGAATTATGAACATAGGGTGTTGGCTGGTTGATGGCGGTGATGAGGGCTAAAAAGTTGAAGAAAGAAGAGACCTAATGTAAGATCATTTCTCTGACTGCCTGAAGCCACAGGTGGCGCCGAACAGAGGTTGGTGAAGAAGAAGAAAAGAGAGAAAACCAAATGAAAACTGAATGTTGTAATGTGATATTCACAATGTGTGTGTGTGTGTGTGTAAAAGCATGTACATGGTTATGGGAAAACAGGAGAGAGAGAGAAAGCAAGATGGAGATTGAAGTTATAGTGTGAGTACAGAATTTTAAAACTTTGTTAAAAAATACAATAAAACCATCAGAAATTTCACAGCCATTGTTATGACTGTTCATTTATCAATCTCTATATAGTGATATCTGTCTAGGATGAGGAGTTATCATTATTTACATTTGGGTTATTGTCCTCATCTTTGTTGTTGTTGTCATAAGGTTTCGGACATTGTGCCCTCTGGCCTTCATCAGGTGTATATTGATCTGGGTAACTTACAGGGAATTTCAAACTGAACCCTTTATTTAATCTACAGGGGTAGATTGTGTTTTGGAATATCTCATCTAGTTCTTATTTTAGTACTGTTCAGTTATTGCTCACCCTGTTTCTGCTAAGTTGAAACACACAATGCTCGGCCCAGTTCAATCTTGTAATAACAACAAGAAAGATGAAGATAACATTCTGAATTCTACAAACAGTGTAAATAATGATAATGTCTCATCCTTGAAATTCAGACAAAAATTGTCTTTTTCTTCTTTGCTTTATTTAATCTACATGGCAATGGGGCAGTAGATTATTCTTGTTCCTGATGAATATACTGCACAGTTATTGTGTGCCTCTAACTTATAAAATCAAACATCACCCTCTTACTCTTCTTATCTGACAAAAAACTGCATCGAAGCTTACAGCTCCTGTTAGACTAACAATAATGATATAATCAAGATGAGTTTAAACATTACCTTTTCTTTTAATCAGGTATCGATATCATATTTTATAGGAACATTTACTCAGCCAAAACAGTGTATTGGCAGTTATGTGAATATTGACAGAACCAGTGCAAGGGTCTCATACCACTCCCAATCTATAATACAGGTCCCCCACCCACTATACTACATCTCAATTTTCATAAGGTAGAATTCATATAAAATAGAAATTTTATTGTAACCTAATTATGTACAATAATGGATCATAAGCAATATAGGTGAACAATTCAAGTAGAAAAATTGAAAACAAATACAATATATCTAAATACAAATTAGAGACATGTCATAATAGATCATTCCATCTTAAATAAATTGGCAATGCTTTATGGCAATTTTTAACATCAACTTGAGATTTTTCTTGTTAAAAAAGTGAATAATTTTAGCACATTCAACATTATGGATAAAAAATAGTGAATATTATAGGTTTTTTTTTCTTTTTGAGAATTAGGATGAGCAAAACAAATTCACAGATTTGTATAAAAGAAAAACAAACAAAAAAAAACCCAGAATGACATTAAAATCCACCAAAATTTTTCATCTTTTAATAGTCAGTTGTGATTAGTTTAATTTCTAATGTATATAAATGTAGGTAGAAAAAAAAGCAAATGTTGATAAGATAGCAAGGATCACAAAGTACTATCTGGGGCACTCAATCAGCATCCCCCCACTGACCCCATCAGGGTGTTCAGGAATAGTATGCACCGATCATGCATATTAACATGCATCAGCATATTTTTTGCCATCAAGTCTGTTATAAAGTTTGTATAATGCCCATCTTTGCTGGTTAGTAAGAAAAACTCTAAAAACAAAAGGTTAAGTGAGAAAGGGTTTAATCACATGAGAACCTGTACTTAGAATACAGTAGTTCAATGCAGCAAGAGTACGACTGGAAAGTGCTATGCCTTTGCAACCCACTTTTTGCCACAGATCCATGAACAGACGTTCTACACATGGTGGATGGATGAGTTCATGTTTCAATAATATGTGTTATGATCCAGAATGATGATGATATTTCCTCACCCTAAAATAACCTTGCCACCAGTGATGAAAGAGAGAGATATTCCGTCATTCTAAAATCTGAACCTTCATCATTATAAAAACAACCGTTCCACCACAAGTAAAGTACAGTCAGATCAGGATAGTAGAATATAGTAGCAAGTAGCAGTAGTAAACAGGAACACAACAGATATGTATCACCCTTGCTCTGGAAAATCGAAAATTGAGAGTCTCAAACACTACCCTAAATAACAAAATTCTCTTGGAACAGGCAAAAACAAGTAGGCACAAACTTTTAAAGAAATAAAAGAGACAGTAACACTGAGGACATTTTTAACACACACTATACCAATATTTGTAATTCACATCATAAAAAGAAAAAATACACATTCTTGTCATTAATGCCAACATGTGTCTTCAAGTCTTATTGTATTGTTGTTATCATTGTACGTTTTTATTCATTTTGTTTTCGGTAAAAAAAAGAGAAAAGGAATACTCTTACAACTACACATAACAATGGGGTAACTTAAATTAATAGAACCTCAACATCAGGATAACAGTTACCTTGCCCAATAGTGAACTAAAACTGGAAGGTAATGCAAATTCAGCAGCTTCAAGTATTTTATAAAATGAAACCCATTTAGGTACTAAATGACATCCTCAAAGAAAAAGAAATTGATACAAAAAAAGACTTTATTTATGTCTAATGTATTTTTATGATTCTAAAAGATATGTAAAATACCCAGCAAGACAGGAGAATAAAAACCAAATACCTTGACAGAAAATACAGATGACAGATGAAAAAATTTGTTCAAATTCTTTGAACTTTTCAGGTAACACTTTGCAGATACATTATTGATATGAACCTCATCAGATCAAGACTTTCGTAGGGATGCCATTATGGTGCCAGATGCATTGAGAAATATCTAAACTGTCAGCCATATACAATGCTTTTCTCGGTCAATGGTTAAAAATGATTTCGATGAAATGAAGCCTGTAGGTCTTAGCAAGAACTATCCTTCTTCAAATTTCATGGGCTGGCACCACAGAATCAGAAAGAATTGTATCAAAATGCAGAAACATCACCACTTGAGGACTTTTAAACACAGCAACAACTAAAATGAATAGCTCATGTAACTCAAAGAGAATATCAACAACCAAGATGTTGATATTCCACACTACTTCTAACAAAAGGTTTGGAAGGAAACCTCCATCAATACTGGAAAGAGCAATAAGAGTTACTGGACTTAAGAAACCAGTTTTTCTGAAAAAAAATGAAAAGGGAAAGATTTTATAAATTTCAACTGAAAGTAACCAGTGGCACTCAATGAATGTTGAATATTTCCTTATAAGGAAATGACTAATATTACGATTGTCATAGATTAATAATGATTTTTTTTTTGGAGATAACATTGATGAAACAAAACTTATCTGCTTTATGAGCATCCTCATTTCATATAAATATATATTTCAGAACTGAAAAATTCCACTCAAAATTCTTTCAATATAACTGATGGACAAAGATTATTTAATGATAGTCATTTTGTTTTTCATATTTTCAGACAGCTCTCCAAAATATGTTTTATAATTGAAATTACCCTGACAGCACTAAAATATCAGTGACCATTTTCATGAAATATATAAAAATGAACTAATATGAAAAGAGAAACAACAGCTATCAGCTGGAAAATTTGGAAATAAGTGACACTCTTATCAATAACAAGCTATTTACCTGATTTCCCCACTAAGGCAGGATGTGATACAAGGTCATTTTTTATGTAGGCACCCATACACATACATACCACTGTCATGCTGACATTGATATTACATCACTCACCTCTCTTTGTGCAATGAGGAGGGTACTGCCATAGGTTTGAAATCCCCTGGGCCAGATGCGTTCTCCCATCTCAAAATGAAAAGAGAACAAATACCATGCTTTCATCCCAACCAAAAGGCAGAGTAGTGATTATTTGCATGACCTCCCCACTAAGGCAGGATTTGACACAAAGACATTTTTAAGGTTATGAGCACATACATATGAATATGCATAAGAGCCAAGGACAAAAATTGGCTCAATATTGCTTACCTTTCATGGTCATACAGGAACCAATGTTTCAATGTGATGGGGATGTAAGACCCTCATGAAAGTTCTCAGTCAATATATTTATATATACTTGATATTAAAGTGGTATTTTTATGTAAGGCAATAACTTTAAAAAGTATTTGATCATTTTATTTTTCATAAAATTTACTGTATAAATTGAAAGTAACATTTTATATTCTAAAAAAGAAAAAATAGAAAAGAACAAAAAATAGAAAAGAACAAAAAACAAAAAGAAGAGAAAAAAGAAGAAAAATAGAAAAAAAGTAAAAAAAAGAAAATATTGATGAGTAAAATATAGATAAATGTTTCTTTAACATAACTTTGCATTTTATCTTCACAAAAGAACAGATATTACACTTTGGTAGATTTTATATAAATGTTCAAGTTAACCTATATCCTTCTGGTGTCAGTTTAAACTGATGCCATTTTTTTCTTTCATATGTTGTGATCATTTTGCTTAAAGTTTCTCCTGTCTTTTGGAAATGTTCTAAAATATTCAGTGAAATTTTCACTTTTCAAAATTATAGTGTATAATCACAATTTAGATATATAAAAAAAGAAGATGCCAGTTTAAATTGACACCAGGAGGATATTGGTTAATGTTGTTTTGAGGTGTGAAAACATTTCCAGTAACTAGACAGTCTAATCTAACTCAATCTTCATCCTACATAAATAAATATGCATTTGAATGAATGCATAAAAGTATAAGTTATTGGCACATTATAAAAAGGTTTAAATTTTTGTGTGCATATTCAGTATGCATCATGTGCATTTTATGCGCTTAGGTGCTCTCATATATATATATATATATATATATATATATATATATATATTATAAACCCTCTATTGTGTGTGCATTCCCTATGTAGGTGTACAAGTGCTGGGAATGGAGGTGTGGGTAGAGAAAGAGAGACAGTAACAAAAAGAGAAAGAGCATCAAAAGATAATATTCTCTTTGAAGTAAACGAAGAACTTCTTCCTTTTTTATTCATCAATCCTGTGTAGACTCAGGGCAAGGATCAGAGCGTGTGTTCCAAGTGGATTCTTTAGAGTCTTCTTGGGCACAGTGGCTTAATCACAGAACAGAATGTATAGTAATTACTTGTGATTTCAATGGCCATTTTGATGTCCTATTGAGAAGAAGGTTGGATGAAAGAATGAATTATGAGTGAATAAACCAGAAATAATGGAGCTAATGGAAAAAAAAAGAATCAATACCACATAAATTTTGGGTTGGCATCAGAGAGGGTATTGAGTTGTATATCTTTTGCTTTTGGAAATAAATTAGTTTCAGATATGACTTTGGAAATTACTGTTAACTGGGAAAATGAGGATAAAGTTAGTTCACACACACAGATTACTCCTCCAGATATAGTGTGTTTGTTATATATATATATATATATATAGGCACAAAGATACAAAGGTGGACTAATAAGCTCATAGTCATACTTTTAGTCATTAGCTGAATTTGGATTTTAAATTTTCACTATATAGTCTATGATCAGGGTACAGCAGAAAAAATTTCCACACAATGTTAAGACATAAGTGGCAATGGTATTTTCATTTAGATAATGTCTTACCATTATGTAGGAGGTATTTCTGCCACACCATGTATTTACCATGAAGATATTGATATTCTACACTACTTCAAATAAAAGGTGAGGAAAGAAACCCCAGTCAATAGTGAAAAGAGAGATAACAGCTTGAGAAACTGTTTTTCCTGAAAAATTGTTTTTATGAGAAAGATTTCATAAATTTCAGCTAAAGCAGTGCTGGTTACTCAGTCAATGAATGTCAAATGTCTCCTTATAAGGAAACACCTAATATTATCATTACCACTGACAAAGAAGGACATTATATTGACAAATAGCGACTTATTGATGCATTTGCATAGGTAAGTAGTAAGTAGACTAACTAGAGATTAAAAATAGATATGATGAAAGAATAATGACAGAGGTAAGTATAGATGTGGCTGAGATAGTTATAAAGGTATTGAAAAAGGAAAAAAAAACATTTATATTAGACTGAGTACTTTACACTTTTTGGAATTAATTATAATGGCAAAGATATCATTATAACTATAAGTTCCTTAAATATATCATACATACAACAATATTCAACCCAAAAGGTAGTGGATCGACAAAGATAAATCTCTATAGCTCACCCAGAAAGCTGAGCACCATGGAAGAAATGTTATGTGTATGACAGGATTGTCAAAGTATTATTCATTTAATGTTCTTAAAATGTAATGAAAAACTCAATGGACATTTGTAGAGTAACTGGCCATAGATAAATGTAAATAAATGGCAGAATTGCCCAACAAACAGAATTAAAAATGTTCATAATAAGTAATAAGAAAAAGAAAAGTAAAGCAATATATGCCAGGCAAATTAAGTGATACGGCAAAAAGTTCACAAACTAAGAATTGGGGTTGACACAAAAGAGTAAATTCAGATAAATGAACATAGCATTCTGACTTCAAGGCAAGACAGATTGGGACTGAGTCATATGAAACTGAGAACCAGCCTATTTTATTGGCTAGGAAGACATCCCAGCATGCATTTGTGTGCTTCTGCTTTTAAATTGAGGAGGGGAAAGTGTTTTTTGCAGTTATTCCATATAGGATTGGAACCAATGATGTTAATATGTCCAGTAGCTGCAATGTGTCCATAAAATTTTGCTGAAAAATGCCCTGCACTTGCCAAAATAAAAAACATTCCATGAGAATGACACAGGAAAAAAATTGATAACTTAGTTGATCTGTTCTATCAAATCTGCCATATTCACCTGACCTTTCACCAACTGGTTATTACCTTTTTTCATGTCAAAATCTGCAGAATTTTATTCAAAAGGTATCAAAGAGCTGCCTGATAAGTGGCAACAAGTCATTGCAAATAATGGTGAATATGGAATTGAATAAAATGTAATTGTATTTTTTTTAAAGAATAACGATGATAAATGAAAACAGAAATTATTTATGACTCTTGCTGAAATAATCAACACATTGCTTGATGTCAAAACTACATCTCAAAATCATTTTTTTTTATAATTTAAACTTCTTTTTAACTTGGTTATAAATTGTCAGATATTAAAAGTGACATTATTTTCAGAACTGAATAATATACAGAAGCCTTTCTATTGAAAGTGGCACCTATGGCAATGGACTAATATTTTGCTTAATCTAAAAGTCTGATACCCAACAAAAATGCAAACAAGAGCAAAATCAAAACCATTAATATCAGTCAGTTATGTGCCATGTGTGATACACGCTTAGGCGATCATGTGTCGTTCGATAGATGACTGACGAGGCAGATTTTTTCCCACAGTAGGTTGCCATTTGTTTCTGCGGTCAACCAGTTGCCATCAAAGGCCATAGAACCAGGTCTGTCCTGTTATTTACTCGTAGTTTCGAAGAAGAAGATTCATACCTTTCCCAAGGGTATTAGCATATAAGTGAATGTAATGGATCCAAATGGAATTCAAACTTGGCTCTCCGATTCCTCAATCCAAGCCGCTATCCATTACTCCACAGTATTAATATAGAATATAAATTAAGCTACTTGACAAGAAGACCATCTTATTTGTTCTTATTTTATTGGAAGGGAATTTAAATTTTGATAATATAATGGTACATTTGCAAATAATGATGAAAATGTAATTGAATAAAATGTAATTTTATTCAATTACATTTTCATCTTATTTTATCTTTCAGTGTTGTGTTTACTAGCTCAGTCACATTCTGATGACCACCCTACCAGAGTTATCTACCAGTTCAACCCACCATCTGCAAACTGGAGACAACCTCAGGGCAGACCATGTAGCTGCTGGAAGGATATTGTCTGCCAGGACCTCCAGCAGATTAATCTGGTGCTGGAGGATGTTCTGACACTCTGCCAAACCATGAGACCTGGAGGATCAAGGTGGTTCAACACCTTCATAGCATCAGTTTTAACAGCAACAGCACTTTATTTTGTAAAAAATAAAGTTAATAAACAGAAATGGAAATTATTTATGACTTAGCCTAATAGATAGATATGGATACCTTGACATAGAGTATTGAACTTGGTTCTTATCAGATGCCAAACACTTGTGGTTTGTGTCTTATTAAGATAAGCTTAGTTACTATTGATAAATAGGAAAACAGAGAGAGAGAGAGAGAGCTGGAATGGGTGAAAAAGTACCAAGAAGGTAGAGATTATGTAAAAATGGCTAGGTTGGTAAATTGAGAAAAATAGATAATATAATCAAAGAGAAACTACCGTCAGATTTTTTGATAGATCCAACATTACCTCTGGCATTTATTAATTTCTTGTGCCAACAGAAAATTAAAGAAAGTCATCTATTGGCATACCTGTTTCTCTTACTGTCTCTTTTCAGCTGAGGAAATATGCAAAATATTATCCCCCCCCTTCCCAGTTACCATAAAAAAAGAAAGAAAGAGAAAATCGAAGAAGCCATCCAAAATACAAGGTAGCCTTTCTTAATGAAAGACTGCAGTAATATCATATGAAAAGATGAAATGGAGAAAAAAAAAAAATGGTGTAGGGGGAGGGTCTAAAAAAGATGGAAAAATTAAAAAAATTAAAAGAAAGAGGCTCCACAAGGCTTTGTAACTCAATATGATTTCAAGAGTGCACTGAGATGGCGCCGTCTACTTTTAGAAAAGTGATTTGCATTACATGTTACCATGCAATCTTTCTTGAGCAATGTTGGAAGACAGGATGTAGAAGAAAAGGCAGGTAACATGGTTTCTGCAACAACGACTATTGACATGTACAATCCAATTGAAAATAAGAAATATGATGCAAACATACTGGGATATTTTGTTTTTTTAAATTCTTTAATTTTTTTATCTTTTATTTCCCTTTTATTTACTATTACATATTATTAAAAAAAAAAAAATTTATACTTAATTTTTGTTCCTTTATTTCATTTTCTTTTTTTCTTTCCTTCCGTCCGTCATTCTTATTCACTTCCACCTCATTTCTTCATTTCCTGTTTTTAACTGCCTCTTTCTTTGATTCCTTCTTTTCTATTTTTCAACCTTTTTATTTTTTAACTCTTCTTCCTAACCTTTAATTTCTTCCTCTTTCATTACTTTTTTGCATTTTTCTTCTTAAGTTCACTCATTCTTCCTTTCTCCCTTATTCTCCATTACCCAATCATTATTTAATTTCATTTTTTCCAGTTTCTTCTATTCTTTCCAGGATATTCATTTTTTTTTTTTTCACTCCCTATTTTTCTCTTTGCTTTTTTTTATCATTCATCTATTCTTTTTCTTTTCTTCCTTCCTTTATTCACCATTCCTATCAATATTTTCTTTTAATCTATTTGTCTTATTTGCATTTTCTTTCTTTCCCAATCATTTCTAGCTTTTCAATCATTCCCTTCCTATATTTTCTTGATTCCTCTCAGTCTGCACTTCTTTCTTTCTTCCTTCCTCCAGCCCGCCACCTTTTACTTCTGCTTGCACATATAAGTAAACTGTCAATGCTGGCTACTGACTACTTATCTACATAGGTGCAATATGTTGCAGCCAGAACTGGGTAGCTGCACACAGAGAATGAGGAAGATCTATCTACCTTTGTCTATTTATCAGTTTATTCATATCTATCTATATTGGTATCTATATATATCCATATTTATTCATATCTATCTATCTCTATTCATATCTAATTATCTTTCTATATCTATCAATATAAAACTATGAATATCTATTCATATCTATCAATCAAACAGATAAAATCATTTGCTAGCAATAATTTGACAAGTTTTTTTCCAAATATATGATTGCTTTTTCAAAAGATAGTTTAATTTCATTTTTCAGTTGAATAATTTAGTGTCCTAACAATTTCTTTCATGCAGAGCCACATGTATTTTATGGGAATAACTTTGATCTCATGAAAAAATAAAAAAGAAAAGAAATTAAATGAGAATGAGTAATTAAACAATAAAGAAAATTAATAAAGAAGAAAAAAGAAAGTGACTAGAATTCTTTTTTTCTTATTAGTTGTAGTAGTATTAGAAGTAAAAGAAGAATTGTTAAGAATAGTCCTGAAGAGACTGAAGTTTTATGGAGACAAGTCATGGTCATTTTGTCCTGTTCCCTCAGCAATGGCTACCAAGATAGGTCTGATGGGGAAAAAAAAAAAAAAAAAAAAAAAAAAAAAAAAAGTAGCATAAAATATTCAAGTTAAATCAAGGAGAATCTGCCTTTTCTTTTTTGGTTTTCTTAACTGTTAATTTAAAAAAAATCTTTTTTGTTAAAATTGGATCTGATATAAAAAAGAAGAGAATAGCACCTAAAGATTTAAGAAGTAGTCTTTTTATGACACATGCATGGAGGAAGCATTATGAGGGAAGATAAAAAAAACCCCAAAAAACAGGTAAGCAAGTTGACAGATATAAATCAATAATGAAAACGAATAAAAGATTAAAATCTACATCATGGAATTTTAAATCCCTACCCACTCTCTCTCTCTGTGTGTGTGTGTGTGTGTGTGTGTGTGCACACACACACACACATATATATATATATATATAAATAAATAATGAATGTATGTGAAAATTCTCTTCATAATAAATCTTTCTCTCTCTCATATACAAGAGAGAGGGAATAAATACATATATGCATGTGTGAAAATTTGTTAATGATAATTCTTACACTCTCTCTTCCTCATATATGAGAGAAAGAGTGAGCAAATACATACACCTATACATGTGCATGTATGTGAGGAAATTTTTTGATAAATCTTTCTCTCTTATATATGATAGAGAGAGTCACTACACACACACACACACATAGCATAGCATAGCATATATATATATATATATATATATATATATATATATATGAGAGTTTTATCATGAAATTATTTTTTAATATGATGAAAATTTTGAAATTGGCCCCATGAACTGATTATTGAATGAATTGATACATCAAAATCATATTTACAAAAACAAAAGACAAAAAAAATACATGATTTGAGCTGGATAATGTTTCTTTTTATCAAAGAAATATAAGTTATAGCTTTCTAACTTTAAAGCATGTGATATATATGAATGAAAATGATAGAGAAATTAAAATTCATATATTCCTTTGAACTGAAACTGAACATATACAATATTTAATCAAAGTCTGGAAAAGGAAGATGGCTTATAAAGAGGATTTTTCACTGCAGGAGAACAAAGGAAAAGAAAAGATAGATTTTTAACTAATGACATATTCTATTGATTTTGGCGTTAATTATATGTTCAAAAATGCACAGAGAAAACAAAATCTTCTGAAACCAGAGTTATTAAACACATACATAGATTATAAATGCATAAGGATATACACATTAGTTATTGATATATAAAATGACTACGTTAACATATTTTCACCAACCCATCTGTGAATATATACCTCACTTTCTATTTACCTATTGCTTGAGAGCATCCAAAACAAACAAACACCTATTTAGAAAACAGGCAGTAAATAAGCAAAAAAAAATCTGATATTTTTATGCCAGTTATGAAGTTCTTTTAAAATATTTAAAATTGACCATTCTCATATATATATATATATATATATATATATATATAGAGAGAGAGAGAGAGAGATATAAAATTATATTTATTACACATATATACATAGATATAAAGAAATTTCTCTTACTATCTATTATTTACTTACTTATGGAGGGGGTGCTGAAAAGTGCTTTCACTTGACCAATAAGTCAAGAAACTGATATTTGGTTAAATTTTGGAAGTGGGTCAGGTTGAGAAGTTTTCAGCACCACCTTCATATACATGTTAAATTATTTATACCCAAGTTAGATATACATACATGCATAATTCTATCTCTCTCTTCTCATATATCTATATCTATAATATATATATATATATATATATATATATATATATATATATATATATAGCAATATATAATTTTGTATATAAACAAACAGTATTTAGAGAATATGATAAACTGGAAACGTTTTTTTTTTTGTGATGCGTTTCATTCGTTGGGATTTTATCAGACTGGGCTTTGTAGAAAAAAAAATGATTTAAAAAATATTCTTTCATAAATTTTAAAACTACCTACATCTCTCATTTTGTTCATATGTGTAGATGTGGCAACGTATACAAAACCCAGTCTGATGAAATCTTAACGGATGAAACACGTCACAAGAAAGCCTTTCCAGTTTGTTATATATATATATATAACCTTTAGTTGTCATGCATAATGCATATTTGGATGATCATGTCTCTCTTCAATTCATGATGAACTAGAAAGAAGAATTTATCCAGTAGACTGCCATTACTTTCTGTGGTGGTTGACTAGTTGCCAATCAAGGCTATAAGACTCAGTCTGTTCGGTTATTTAACTAATATCTGAGGTGGGGGAGAAAAGATGAATTCATACATTTCCCATGGATCTTTGCACATAAATAAATGTAATTAACTCCAAGGGAAATTTGAAATCAGCTCACTGAATTCACATTTGGTGATCATATAGGAAATAATGTTTCAACATGATTTGGCTGTAATATAAAGTGTGCATGGAAGTTTCCAGAGATTTTTTTTTAAAATGAAAAGAAGCTTTCTTCTGTGTATTTGCCTAGTTTTCAAAAAAACATGGTAATGCTGTGAACTTTAACACACACACACACACATATATATATATATATATATATATATATATATATATATATATATATATATATATATGCATGCATGTGTCCATGCACATCTAAGCTTCACTTATTAAATATAAGTGAAGTTTAGATGTAACATATATATGAAGCTTAGATGTGTCATAAGGCCAGAAGTACGGAGCACCTAATGAGGATCAAACTCATTACTCAGTAGTAATTGATATGGAATGATTTTCTAAATGCAGCTTAGATGTGGCACAAGGCCGAAAATGTGGAGCACCCAGTGTGGATTGAACTCACTACTCAGTAGTAATTGATCTACCAAGACAAGATTCAAACACACACACACACACATATGTGTGTGTGTGTGTGTGTGGAAAGAGAGAGAGAGAGAGAGAGATTCTGAGAGCCAAAACTATCTGTATGTATACTTATATATACACAAACTTGTATGTATGTATGTATGTATATATGCATGCACACACATACAAATGCCTTTTATTTATGTCTAATTTAAATAGTGTATGTGTGTGTATATGCAGAGTGCCTGTTCTAAGCAAACCTTCACCAAAATAATTTGCTAAATGCAACAAAGACGAGTATGTTAGCCTCAAGAAATTTATGAACAGCAACGATGCATCATTTTCTTATAAATATAGAAACTTAAACATTTTCATATCTATAGTGCTTAATTACAATTCTGAAAGACATATGTCAGGATATATATATATATATATATATATATATATATATATATATATATATATTTTAATTTCTTTTAAGCCAATGACACAACACATCCTGATCTTAACAAGGAAAATTTTTCATTTTGTCTAGTTTAATCTTGAAAGCACTCAATGTCTCCATTTTCCCTTTATGTGGGGTAGGGGGGGACCTGCTTAATACCTTTTGAGTAAAAATGGAGGAGGAGGAGGAGCTGGAGGTAAAAATTAATCAAGATGAAATATAAAAAAAATAACCACTATATTAAAGAAGTAAATATTCAAACTAAAATATTAACCTTAATTTCGGGTGAAAGCAAATTTTATTTCATCTTTTTTTTTTTTGCTCCTTTGTGTGTATATATGCATAAAGCGTGTATTTATATACTTTTTTTTTCACTAAAATAAGTATTGGAAATATCTTTAATTTAAAACTTTTTACACCATTAATACTTCAGTTAACATTATTGAAGGGAAAAAAATGAAAAGAAAATGTATGTATAAATTTTAATATAAGCAAAATGAATATTTAAAAAAGAAAACTTTTTATATAGGTAAAAAGTATATATTACAAGTGATCATTTTGACCAAATATATTTAAAAAGTGAATATATTTGGTCAAAATATATTTACAAAGTGAATAACCTTATTCTATTAATGTTTAAACTAATTCTCAACCACTAATAATACATTTCTTCCTTAATTTCTATAATATAAGTATTATCAATGCCTTTATATTATATATTAAATCTTTATTGTAATCATTAGGCTTCCCTAATTTTCTTCCTGACCAATGACAATCCATTTCTACAGTAAAAATATTTTTAATTTCCAATAGTTGTACAAATGCCATAATAATTTTATACTATGTAATATATATATATATATATATATATATATATATATTTTTTTTTGAACAATAAAAAAATATTAAAAAATTAAAATCTTTAGACACACTGGGTTGTAGATTAATATTCTTTCGTTTTTTTTATTATTATTTCATTTAGATTCCTCGACGAGTTTCGACTAAAATGGCCATCATCAGGAGGAGAAATATTTCTGCTTGCTGGTAGCAGTAAACTACAGAAATGAATGTTTTGCTGGAGAATAAATATATATATATATATATATACACACACATATATATATACAGGGTGTGCAGGGTAAATTGTCACCATTTTGTATTTTTAATTTCCCACATGTATATTGTTTGTTTTTGACTGCGTTGACTGCATAGTATAGAAAGATCAGTTGTGCACTGTCTGTGAGAAAAAGAGTGCTATGACATAATTCATTCAATTTGAAAATGGCATGCTGTACTACTTGGCATATGTGTCAGAATCTCCAGTACAAACATTTCAGAGTGTTTGAGTGTCAAACTGAGGATAGTGCAGGGTATTTGGAAAGAGTTGGATGAGTCTAATGGTGATTATGAAGGTATGGCAGCTGAGATCATCCTGATAAGAAAATCACTCCTGAATTTGTTGGTGAGAGCCTTAGACTGAACATGGAGGCCTACATCAAGTGTCTTGAAGATGTACTGTTGCTCTGGGTCAAGAGGGTGACAACAGGACTCTGCACCATGCCACACAAGAAGGAGAACCCAGTCATGGCTGTCAAAATTTCTGTAACAACATCAACTCCTTACTTCTGGCCACCTAACTCCCTAGATTGTAACTCCCTTGATTATTATGTGTAGGGTGCAGTTGAGTGAGAGACCAACAAAATTCCTTGTAAGACCAAAAATGAACTGAAGGCAAGGATTATAGTAGCATCTACCAACTTAAACAAGGAAACTGTCCTGCAGAGCTGCAGAAGATTCCAAGGTCATTTGGAGAGCGTGGATGAAGCCAATGGAAAATTTACTCTTTAGTATTTGAAAATATTTTTGTGTAATTTTGGTAAATATATATGTAAAAATGAGATGTCAATGTTATTTTCATTTTTGTGTAATTTAGATGACAATTTATCCATTGCACTCTGAATTTTTATATATATATATATATATATATATATAACTTTATTTCAATCCTTCATGAGCTTCCAATCCTTAGCTATTATTAATTAATGATGAACATGTCATTTTTGTTTATGAGCGATTTCATCATGATACTTCTGTTAAGCTTATAGAGTAAAAATACATTCTTATTGCTCAAAGTAAAGTCTAATAGTGTTATAAAAACCTCAGAGAATTCCAGTAAGATATCTTTAATCATTTCTAAGATACAATGGTTCAAAGCTTAAGCTAACAATTGGACAATTTTTGTGTTACACCCACCTGGTGTGTGTGGGTGTGTATATATATATATATATATATATATATATATATATATATATATATATATATAAACCATACATCCACATACAATGGATTCTGGTTAAATGAAACATCAGTTATAAGGAACTTTACAGTGGCAACTGTGTAAGAATAAAACAAAAATTGAAGATTTTTTTTTTTTTTCATTCATTTTATGCAAATATGTTTAAATAGAATGATTACCTAATTTATGATCTCAATATATTCTGCCAAAAGGAAACCATCTGTTCATTCACACACACACAATATATATATATATATATATATATATATATATATATATATATATATATGTGTGTGTGTGTGTGTGTGTGTAGGATGTAAATACATACATAGGCAGCAAGAATTAATTGAAATAAGGTTTATTAAAATTGACAGTTTAATCTCTTTGTTACTTTTTTTTTTCAAGTTTGTATACAAAATGTCACACATCTGGATCAAATTCATAGAGCAATTACCCAAAGTTCATGTTTTTGTTTGAATATTTTCGACCAACTCTGATCATTATCAAAAACATTAATTTAATCAGTGTCATAGGATAAAGATTTTATTATCTTCATCCTGGCATTTTTAGTCACTTCTCTACTACTGTATATAAGTGAGATCACGTATACAACACTTTGAAAGTATATATATATATATATATATATATTTTTCAAATTTTTAAATGATTAATTTATTATTGTTAGAGGGGTCACAAAAACTTGACAGCATTTGCAGACAGAATTATTAAAGTTTTTAAAAAATTGTTGAAATCAGAAGATAAATCCTTAAGGTTTTAAAATCTTTAAAGTTCACTGAGCTTCCTTGATACCACAAAAACAAACAACAATCTGGTGACAAAAAGTCACCTACAAGACTTACAATGATTGGCCAAAAATTAAGCAAAATTTGCATGCTTACTAACCTGTGATAGTGACTCGTCCCTTACAGTAACTGCATTGACAGACGAGGCAAGTTGCCATTTTCTTCGCTACAGTTGTCCATTGTGGCCAAAGATATTTTGTTTAAAGTGGATTGTTTTGTTTGTATTATTATAGCTTCAAATATTTTAAGTTCTCTTTTTTTTTTTATTTTACAATGAGTAGTATTCGTATATTAATATTATTTACTAATTGTCTTATGTCTTAAGGTCTTATTTACTAATTGTCTTATGTTGTGATATTTTGGTTGTTTGTCATGTGCACTAAGTTTTGATAAGTGGTAAGTTAACCTACTATAAATTTTAATAAAACTTGTTTAAAATATATATGAAATGGGGTCAAATACAGATCAAATATGGATTGGAATCCAACAGAATGATAAGCTAACAAATAAGAAATGTTTATCAATCTAACATGTTTCACTTTTATTAAAGCTTCATCACAGAAAAAGAAGAAAGAAGTTCTGGTATTATTATTTTTGTGTCTTTTAATTTTCATTGGTTAATCAAGCTTCACATGTATTTGACTTGTTAAAACAACATTAGTATAATTTATGGTATTCCAATTCAAGGAGAGATGACACATTATTTCAAAGCTCCAAGAAATTAACAGATTCCAAGCCTAATTGAAAAATGTATATATTGCTTTATGTATGCAAATGTATCATAATTCTAGTTTGTCAATTTTATTTTTAATAATATATATGGACTGAAACTTGTGTTCAAGCATGAAACAGACTGTAACCACTCTGTGTTTAAATGCAATGTCAATCGCCATTATCTCTCTCCCTGAATCCTGTTTTTTTATTTCCTTTCTCCCCAATAAAGTCTTTTCATTCTCAGTAATCTCTTGTGTCTTAGTGGCTTTATTGCCTTGCTTGGCATGAAATGATTATATATATGATAAAATATACTTTTAAGGTATGCTATTTATTTTTCAATATCAGGGATAGAGTGCATGTAAATATAAAATTGTACATTGAATTCAACACTCAGTGGTGAAAGTCCACTTTTATATACAGTGTGTATCAAAAATACATTTACAAACTTTGGGAGCCAAGTTCCTCACACCAAAACAATGACAAAAGTTCATATAAATATATGTCCACAAATCTTTCAAATCATTAAGTTTAAAGAAAGTTTACAGTAGATGGTGGTGTGTTACCATGTAGACTAGGTTACATTTGTCATTTGTGTACATTTGTGGCTAGTCTATCTTCAACATTAAATGTGTGTAGTAGTGAGTTAACTGAGAAGTGTTCCATTTAACAATGGCAAGATATTCATATTGTGAGCAGGCAAATATGATTTTTACGTGAATGGTAATGGACATGAGGCTGCACTGCTGCACCAGATTGTGTTTCCAGACTAAAGGCAGCTGAATCATCCAACCCTTGTTGTTTATCGTCATGTTGCTGGCTGGCACAGGATCCGTTGCACCACAAACTAAAGATTGAGGAAGGCCAAGATCTGCTGGTATGCCTGACGATGATGAATGCATTCTATTGGCTGTTAGAGACAATCCCAGTATCAGCACTCGTCAAGTGGCTCTAGCATGTTGTACATTTCATAGTACCACATAGAGGGTACTTCAAGAGCAGTGCCTGTATCCATATTGTTTGCAATATGTACAGGGTCTTTTGCCTTCTGATCACTCACCATAGGATAATTTTTGCCGATGGTTTATTGCACAAACAGCCAATCCATTGTTTGTCTCTTTAGTCTTGTTTATAGACGAGGCAACATTTGGAAGGGGCGAAATAACAAATTTACGCAACCTACTTGGAATCCCCATGGTACAATACTAGATACCAGCATCAGTTTATGTGTGAGCTGGAATTGTAGGTACCCGTCTGATTGATCCATATGTTTTCCCAGTATGTCTTACAGGATTGTTTACAGGGACTTTATTTCAAACACACTTCCAGACCTGCTAGAGAATGTACCCCTGCTAACACAAAGATGCATGTGGTTCATGCATGATGGGTCTCCAGCACATTTTAGTCACATTGTTCGTGATGTACTGGCTGATATCTACCATGAAAAATGAATAACTAGGGGAGGACTGATTCTATGACCTTCACATTCCCCAACCTCAACCCCTTTGGATTTTTATGTGTGGGGCCAGCTAAAACAATTGGTTCATGCAGCAGACATTAATAATTCAGAAACACTTCAACATGTAATGGGGGCCTACAAAATCATTTGACCAGATGTGGGAGAATTTCAAAGGGTCCGTGAGTTGATGATCTAACAAGTGCAGAAGCAAGTGGAGGATATTTTGAACATTTGCTGCATTGAGGTAAAATGATGGCCTTTTGGACATATGTTTATATGGACATTTTACCTTGTTTTGGTGTCAGAAACCCACCCCAAAGCTTGTGAAATAACTTTAAAAAAATATAAAATAAGTAATAACTTAAAAACAAAGGAATTGCGGATATATGTTTATATAGACTTTTGTCCTTGTTTTAGTGTAAGGAAACATCCTCCAAAGTTTGTAAAAGTATTTTTGATACACCCTATACATATATGTAAAAGGAATATCTAAAAAGTAAAGTACAAATTGTGCATATGTTACCAGCATTACTATGCAACATGTTCAGGCAGTTCCTGTTGGGATTAGTGTATTTTTCCCATTGGTGAACAAATGCATACATTCCTTCCCTGTGTTATGTAGTGTCAAGTAACTGGAGCTACACTTGCACCTGTGCAACATTAGTGTTGAAAGTAGATAAAATATTTGCATGAGGATATCATTCTGTAGCACAAAAATGCCACCCAACGGATGAGCAACAAAGGAGTGGCTTGATCAAAATGGCTGAAATGTTTTATATGGCATTCATTGTTTATTCTTTACTAGTGTTTTTTCCTGGTCCCTGCTGCATTAAAGCCACCTCCTCTTCCAATAATAATGTCAGCTTTCATGTTCCACTGTTCTGCCCACCACCAAATGTAACATTACTGGCTACATCCTAAAAGTTTCAATTTTTGTTTTGCCTTATTAATTAACTATATACCAGTAATCATCTGATCTGAAAGTATTTTATTTTATTTTATAAATACTAAACAAGACTGTGGTTTTTGTTTTTTCTGTAGTGATTTTTTTTTGTTTTTGTGCAAACTGAGAAATCCTTTTTGGTTCCATGTTCTACAAATTGGTGAGACGTGTACATCTGTTCCAGCAGTCTTCAGACCTTTCTTAATATCCTTTATGCAAGAAACTTCCCTTGTGATTTTAGTCACTTATTGTGTTGAAATCATCTTTGATTGGTTGATTTTGTTTAGCAGCATAACCTCTATGTTATTTAATGTTGAATCTACATATTTTGTACATAATTTTATACTTTCAAGATAAAGTTATGTTTTTTTTAGATATATAGATTGTACATTATAAAATGTATTGTTGGTAATTTTTAGTATAAAAAAGTATTCTTATATTTTATTAGTGTTTCATTGATTGCCATTTTGCTATAAAGATGTATTGTTGCTCATTTTATAAAAATGTACTGTTGATTTTTGTTTGTGTGGAGTTCACTATTTGCCCATAGTTGGGACCCTAACAAAGCGGTCTCACAGATGAAGAGGAGACAAGCTAACAAAGATGTAGTTCTACAAAAGGATGCTGAGAATGCCATTCGCTGAACAGCAAGAGATAGTTGAAATTTCTGGGGCACATAATGAGGAAAGGGGGTTTGGAGAATTTGACACTCACAGTATATACTGAAGGTACAGAGGGAAACAATGAGTAACCAACTTAACAAGCTTGTGTAAATGGATGGCAGAACTAGAATTTGTCCATAGATGGGACCCTAACAAGCATGCTGTTGTTTTCAGGATGAACCTAGAAACAACAGCATGCTCCTCAAAACATCCAATATCCCAATCAGAGGCCTTGCTGCTGAATGTAGTTTATTGTCATACTCAGGATGAAATCATCTTTGAATGATCTGATCTTGTAAGCATTGATATGGTGCTAATTTCTTTCTATTTATTGACAATGGATAAGATAAGGGAATATATCAGACTATTTAGAAATTTTCTTACAGCCTTCCCTAGACTTAAACTTCATTCATTTCCCTTTTTTTTAACTAATGTTCACCAAATACTAGGTTCAAGAGCTACTCAAGGTAGAAGGTTACTGTGTGGGCTTATATTAGCATAGGGAAGGACAAGCATTAGGAGTACAGAGCTGAAACAGACTTTAGGAGGAACTGGAAACCCAATCCTAAACTGGAAACAAGGGATAAACATCTACTCCTGTTCAAAAGACTGGGGAGGAATATGAACTGAATGATAGGCAAACCTATCTACTCCTATTTGTGAAGGAGAGAAAAAAATTTATAAAATCAAATAAATAGTGAACATAATTTCAGAGTTCAGGTACATACATTAAGAGTACAGAAGTAAAGCAGACTTTAGAAGGAACTGGAAACGCAATCCTAAACTGGAAACAAGGTGTAAACCTATACTCTGTTTAAAAGACTAGGGAGTAGTATGAACAAGACGATAGGTAAACCTATCTACTCCTCTTGGTGTAGGAGAGATTGCTTTTTGGCTTTTATTATATTTGAAAAATAAAGGGACATTTAATTTGTTAAATCAATTAATGCAGACATTCTAAATGGATGTTGAGAATTACAACATGGTGAGGGTATAACAGGTAAATTTAGGATCTAATTTATTGCAGAATGGGGGTCAAATACTTATGCAAAAGTTACTCCTGCTAATTGTAGAAATAATATTAATTCTCCCTTATTTATTATTCATGTATTAAACTGTTTTGCTAAGAATAATTATTGAGTAGATAAACAACATCTAATCTGGAATGATTAATAAAAGGAAACAAGGAAAACAATTTCAAAGACATATAATCATATTTTATAGGTTTTCAGAGATCCATGCACAATGTAGATAAATGGATGGATTTTTGAGCTTGGCTATACTTCATGTTTCCTCACAGATGAAGAGGAGACAAGGCAACAAAGATGTAGTTCTACAAAAGGATGCTGAGAATATCATGACCTGAATGGCAAGAGACTGTTGAAATCTCTGGGACACATAATGAGGAAAGGGGGGTAGAGAATTTGACACTCACAGTATATACTGAAGGTACAGAGGAAAACAATGAGTAACCAACTTAACAAGCTTGTGTAAATGGATGGCAGAAGTGGAAATGGGAAAGACAGTAAACAAACAAACATTACTAAGTGCTACAAAGGATAGAAAGTTGTGGAGAGTCATGATCATGAAAGGACATGGCACAAAGAAGGAGAATTAGAGAAAATAATATAAAAGTCATAGGATTTTATTTTATTGGTTGTCATGTACAATTTAAATAAAGGAATGAACTTTTTAGCTTGGCAGTACTTCACTTTCTTCCCAATCAAATGACCTAAAACAGAAAATTTATAAGATTCTTCTTAACTACTGAGAATCACAAATAAAAACTACCATTTTACTATAACTCACCAACTGTCCTTTTTTTTGTCTGTCCTTCACTTACAGACAGTTTAAACAAAAGCCATCAAGTTTTCTTTGGTTACTAATTGTATCACAGAACAAGGTTTTAGTATATCAACTTTTGACAATAGCAAAATGTTTAACATTTTTAAATGGGTAATCAATTTACAATGCAAGTATAATGCTAAACAGGACCCTTATTTTGTGTCTATCAGATTAGTTAGACCAAAACTTTATCTTTGCATTTAAAGTAATCGATTAACTGAAAATTTCTAAGATAATGAACTTTTTCCATTACTTTTCCCCTCCAGTCAAATCACTAGGAAATCATGACTTCAAAAATTATATTGTGTTTAGATTTAAGTTTAACGGCTCTAAACACTAACCCCTTGATTACATTTATTTCAAATTTTCATATAATATTGTTTAGTGTTATGTTTAGTGTTTATTGCTGAAATGAAAATAAAGAATAGTTTACTAATAAAAAAAAATAGTTTAAATCTTAATTATGATATCTTATTTGGGGTCAAAGATTCTATTTAGGCTTTCTTAAGAAACTAAATTTAAAATCCCATCCATTGGACAGGTTTTCAACTCGTAATCTATAAAATTACAATGAAAAACTATTTTTGGTAATATTTTGCTAGCATGTTTGTATGGGTCTGAATGCTTGATTTAACAGTTCAGGTGACAGAACTTATTGATTTCAAAACTTTGCTTTTCATAAGAATACAAAAGAAAATCATTGAATCACTGAAGTAGCAATATGAGTTTTTTTTTTAAATAATATAAATTGACATTCAGCTCTATCTTGCTCAGCTTATGCACAAATCTGGTCTTGCTAGAATCTAAAAGACAAATTCTTGTCATATAATTAATCTATCATGTATTTTTTTCATCATAACTGAACCATTAATAAATACATAGTATTGTATTAATATAAATATATAGTATTGCATGGTAGGTGTAAAGATAAACTTCTATGTCCTTTCAGGATCCTGGTGATCAAGGTTCTCCATAATTTCCTTTCCTTTGTAGCTTGTAATAAATTTTATTTTTTCATTATATCTCCTATACCCTGTTCTGCCATCCATTTACCCAGGCTTGTTAAGTAGGTTATATGTTGTTTTCCTCTATCCCTCTTGCCTTCAATCTATCCTGTGAGTGTCAAATTTTCCAAGCCCTCTTTCCTCATTATGTGCCCGAGAAATTTCAACCAACTCTTCCAGATGTTAAGCATAAGTTAAGTGTCCTTTTTGCTTCCATTTTCTCTAAAACTATCACATGTTTGGTCCATGGTATTCTCAGTATCCTTCTGTAGAAACATTTCTGTAGCTTCACGTCTCTTCTTCATCTGTGAGGAGATTGTTCAGTATTCACTGCCATACAGGAGGACTGATATTACATAGTATTTCAGTACTCTTTTCTTTGTACATATATCTATATTTCTGAGATGAGGTATTGTAACTATTAACATTGTTTGAACTGATGTCCTCATTTTTACTGCCATATTCACAAAGTTGTGGCTTACTTCAGGTGGTATATGTTGGAATTTTGAACCAAAACCTTTATTTAGATATCTTAGTTTCAGTTAATTTCACTTAGTAATTCAACTCTCCAAGTTTTTTGTTTTTTTTTGCTCCCTCTGCTATGGCCAGATATTTAACTCAAAAAGTCACTTTTTGGGTTATTCAATGAACACTTTTTTCCACTAAGCTTTGTTTCTAGTGAAACTTGTATGCTTCTTAATACTAAATTTCAACCAATAAAATTACATCATGTTTTTTTGATAACCAATCATTACAAGAGCAAATACTGCTGAAATACTTGCAGACATAGTTGTAGACTATGCCCTGTTATTTTTGGACCACTTAAAAAATAACAATAACTCATTTCACCACTCCCACACATTCAAGAAAAAGATTTTTGCAAGCTAGAGTGAAATTATTTTCTGACCAATGAAAACCTTGTATTCAAAAAGTTCCCACTTCTATGTGAAATTGGATTTTGAATTTCCTTATGGATATAAAAATAGAAGCATACTTCTTCTCAAGGCTCAAAACAATTATGAAGGCCAATTTGATCTACACATGCATACACACACACACATGCACCCATACACACAATGAAAGAGAGACAGCCAGCAGCCACCAACTAAGGCCTTGTCTACACACACAATAGAAGGGATTAATCAGTAACCGGCTACTAAGCCTTTGTCTATGAACTCACAAACATGTTAGGCCGACCATCATAAAGTAAATCTGTTCACACATTTCACAGGGCACTAAGAATACTTAATTACTTTATGAAACAAACTTCACTGCAAGGAAAATTGAACATTTTATTGCTATTGTGTATATCTGAAAAGAATATATAAATGTTATTTCAATTGGCATTATGTTTCTACTTTTCCTCTAGAAAATAATCTTTTATGTTTCATTTAAA
>CAHIKZ030000362.1:375000-397500 GCA_903632075.3 Acanthosepion pharaonis | reverse complement strand
AAATTAAAAATAGAAGGTTCTTTCAGGAAAGAAGCCAAAATTAAGAACTACAGCATAAGCAATTTCAAAAT
Organism: Acanthosepion pharaonis; assembly: GCA_903632075.3. Lineage (NCBI taxonomy): Eukaryota > Metazoa > Mollusca > Cephalopoda > Sepiida > Sepiidae > Acanthosepion > Acanthosepion pharaonis. The sequence goes on along the minus strand of CAHIKZ030000362.1, from coordinate 397,429 downwards.
TTTCAGAACTGCTTGAATACAAATTTGCCCCCAGAAATAAAATAAATTGAATAAATAAAAATAACTAAAATAGTATTTAAAATCAGAGTAAAAAGAAAAATATATAATTACAATAATTTCTGATAGAACAGAGCCATTATATATATATATATATATATATATATATACATACATACACACACACACACATACATACATACATACATACACAAATACATTGTTAATCACTTTAATGTAGAAAAACAATGCAAATACTTTTACAATTGACATGAATTGTGAATTATTTTGCTATAGAAATGCATTAAAAATATAGAAATTAAGGGATTTTCAGTGGTCAGGAATTGAGACAAATATTACTAACAGGGAGGCACAGTGGAGTAATGGATAGCATCATGGATTGAGGAATTGGAGACCAGAGTTGAAATTCCAGTCAAATCCTTTACATTCACTTACGTGCTAATACCCTTGGGAAAGGTATGAATTCTCTTCTTCTCTCCTACCCAGCTATGGGTAAATAGCAGGACAGACTAGGTTCTATAGCCTTGGATGGAAACTGGTCTACCACAGAAAGAAATGTGCCAAGTTTGGTCAAACCTACTGCAAGAAAAAAATCTGCCTCGTCAGTCATGTATCGAAAGATACATGATCACCTAAGCATGTATCATGCATGGCACATAACAAACCTGATTACTAAAAAAAACTGCTACATGTATAATATAAAATTCATTGTATATATTTTCACTCAAGGAATATGTTGAAATTGATTTAACTATAGAAATGCATTAAAATCAGGAAAAAATGTGTTCTCAATGCCCAGGAATTAAGGCAAACATTACTGATAGTCAACTGTTATACATATAATTTAAATGCATTGCAAATAATTTTACTATAGAAATGCATTATTGACAGATTTTTATTAAACACACACTTAGTATAATTAAACACTTTGGATTTTAATCATATTTACTGCAGTGGATAATAGGTTTTATCAAAGTTTTATGTTGTACTAAAATCAACAAGATCAACTGTTTTTTAATATTCAGTGTTGCTATGATATTATTTTTGCTTTTGTCTGCAAAATCAATTCTTGATAAAATTTTTGTACTTTCATCTCTAATGTATAAACAAAAAAAAATCTTTTTTTTATGCATGTAAGGAATATAGTTTGTTGTTTCAAAGAAATATAAAAATAAAAACTTATCCCAAATTATAGATTTTTAAACAAGTTTAATAGTATAGGATAGAACATTACAAGTGATACAAACAACTTTTTTGTCACAAAAGCCATGAAATTCTTATAAGATTATGCTGCTACTACTACTAATAATAATGTAATGAAATTATATTTCTACTACTAATAATATAATATATAAAACAGAGGGTGTCTGTGTGATACCTTTTCACTCAAGATCCATCCAACTGATTTTGATCAAACTTGGCAGATACATTGTACAATGTAAGAGATAGGTTCTTAGCATTAAAAAAAATCAATAATTTCTAAAAAATGAATAATTGATAAAGCTGATCAAAAATAAATAAATTCAAATTTTTCCTCCGATTTTGTTCAATTTTGGTTTGTAGGTTACTTACATCATAACAAGGTCAACAGTACCTCATTTTTATTTCAATGTCACTGCATTTAGTGAAAAATGAAAAATCAATTTCAACACATTTTAAACTAAAAAAACTCCCTCAATTTTCAAGCAATCTAATACAAACTTCACTTAATTGTAGCCAAAAATAAGTTGATTGTTTAACAGTCATTTAACTTGATAATTGAGTTCACCCATATAGTGAAAACCTGTGTAAATAGCGAAAAATGGCAATTTTTACTCGTTTCTTTCTTATTTTTTGTTGATCTTTCAAACAATTTTCATCAAACTTAACAATTGATTTATAAATGTATCCTCTTTTGCATCCTTGGTAGCACACTGACAAATTGAATTTCAAAAACTCAAAAATAATTGTTGTGGTCTGAAGTGGGTTTTCATGTTTCCTGTTTTACCCCTTCATGTCCTTGTCTAACTTTGATTGAATAAATAATGACTACTTCTGTTATATCAGTAACGGCATTAATTCAAAATGTTTTTTAATGAAAGTAATTTAAATTAATTGAAGAAGATAGACTGTTACATCTAAACATGATGCTGTTTTTGCGCCATTCTAATTGAATGCTTTTTCTGATCAACCAGCTGGCTATGACTGCTAGTAATATAATAAAATTATATTTCTAATAATAATAATATAATAAAATTATACTACTACTACTACTACTAATAATAATAATGATAGTACAAAAATAGTTATGGGTGAATGAAGAGAGTGATCATTTTGCTGAATTTGCACAGTTCTCAATGATCACTCTCTCCATTGCATTTGACTATACAAATCAATGATATATTTTTTTTTCAAGTCACCCTAAGAAAGGAGCTAAAGAGAGTGAAAGAGAATAAGACGTCTTTAGTGAGGAGAAGTGAGGAAAAGGACAATAAGAGAACAGGATTTAGGAAGACAGAAGATGGTGATTTTGAAGATTGTGGGTTGCAAGAAAGCAAAGAACAGGAAAAAAGTTCCACAGGTGAGAAAAGGAACTATTGAAATAAAACTTACAGTTACGTCATAAAATGATGAAGCATATTTGCCAATCTAGTAACATGCTTAAATTCATGCAGTCGAGGTACCAAAGAGAAAAACTCATTAAAACAACTGCCATGAAAATATTTATAGAAAAGAGAAAGGGAAGCCACATCATGGCAGTGGAAAAGTGACTGAAGATTGAGATGCCAGAAGCAAGAAATTGGAAGGAAGTTCCATTTGTGAGGAGTGTGAGAAAATAATCTATTAGAATAGAACATATGATTACATCTAGTTAATTTAAGAGTAAAATGGTGTGACCTAGTTGCCAATCTAGTAGCACACTTAAATCCATACAGTCAAAGAACTAAAGAGAACAGCATAATGTATTGTTTTGGAGCATAAATCTTCTCTCAGAAAAAAAAAAAAAAAAAAAAGATTGGTGGTGGGTGGGGCTTTGCTCAATCCATGCAAGAAGTCTAGATTTAGACAAAAAAAAATTATCAAATGATGGATGCTGCTGTTGAAGAAGACCAGAATAAAACTGAAAATGAGTGTAGAGCTGAACAAAATAAAAAAATTGTGGAACATGAATGTGAGTGTTATGAGACTCATCACTGTTGGAGAGCTTGGAATAATCCTAAAGAGCCTACCAAAAAAGTTTGGAAGAACTGGAAATCCCAAGAAAAAACTGAGACCAGTGAGACAACAACATTATTGAAAACAATTCAAATAACAAAGAAAGTGTTGGAACATTGAGAAAATTTGTTGTCTCCTGTGGAAGCTACTACTCCTGATATAAATACTCAGTAAGTAAGATAATAATAGTAACAAATGTCACTTGCACAAAGACAGAAGTGAAACTGTTATTTAAAGAGTAAGTGGTTGGAGCAAATCATCTCAGAACAAGGCCATTAATATTATATGAATGGCCTTATTCCAGAAGGAATACATGGTTTATGGCCATATTACATCAAAAGGCTGGCTCTTGTACAATCATCCATGTTAAGCAACAATGAAGCTGTTCAGTACCTAGATGGGTGACTACTTCGGAATACCAGGTTCTGTAAGTTTGGATGTATGGGTAGTGTAATAGATAATAGCTTGAAATTGGAATTTAGAGAGCCAAGTTCCAATTCCAGTTGGGTTCATTATATTCACATAAGTGCAAAAACCCTTGGGGAAAAATATAAATCCACCTCTTCTTCTCCAGCTATGGGTTAATTAGTAGGACTTGTATCAATAAAATCATTATCATCTCCAAAAAATTCTAAGAATACTTTCTGGCTTGAAGTAATCTGCAAAGCCATAAAAAAAAAAAAAAAAATCAAAAAAAATCGATCAATCAATCACGAGAGAATGGAAAACTAATATGACTGAATAGAAATTGAGATGTATTGAGAACTGTCCAAATAACTTGGAGTTGACTATATAAACAAACGGACTAGACCAGAGGTTGTTTGAAAGAATCAGAAAAAGTACAATTTGTTGCAACTCTGAAATTCAAACAGAGAAGGAATCTATAAGGTGTGGTTATTAAATAAGGAAATGGAGCTTCTATCTAAGTTGAATCGCAGCATACACATGTGAACCATGAATGAATATAGTGGAAGCCCATGCATGTTAGAACCAATGAGAGTGTTCAAACAAAATGATTGATGACTCAATGTCAGAATGAAATCATCCACGTAGATAAAGACAGTGTTAGGCAAATTGTGCACAAAAATCTGAACATAACAATAGTTTCTTCCAGATCTTTTATAAATGTTCAACAACCATCACAAAATCTCTTCTGCTACTTAAACACTGCACTTGACATGCATTTTTCTCTATAAACTTCAGTTTACATACAAAAAAAAAAAAATGATTCAGTTCAAATTTTGAAATGACCATTTTATAACATCTTTTTATAAGATTATAATTATTTTTTTTTAATAACATTATAATATTTTTTTAATATGTTTACATCAAGCAATGCATAATAGTGAATAGAAAATGTGAACAGATTAAAACTTTCATGAATTATTTATAATGGTAATATTTAACTGTTCCCTTATAAGGAAACATTTGGAATTTATTGACTGAGCAATCAGTGCTACTTTGGGTTGAAACTTATAAAGTCTTTCTCTTAAAACAATTTTTCAGAAAAATTAACTGTTATATGTTTGAGTAATGACAGGGCCTTCCTTCCTAACCTCTTGTTTGAGGTAGTGTGGAATATTAACATTTTGAATATGTCATTATTTTCTAGCTGAAAATTCTAGCAGACGACAGAGTAAAATTGAAAGAGAAACAGAAAAAAACTGGATAGGTATCAGGACCTTACCAGAGAGCTGAGAAAAAATTATGGAATGTGTTGGTGATAATTGTCCCGACCATAAGTGGAGTATTTGGAACAGTTAAAAAAATCTGTCTTAGAAAAATTGAAAAAAAATTCAGAGAGAAATGGACGGCATTACTAAAACTGGAGGCTTGAAGTTTGAAGATTGCATCTCCATGATCAGGTCAAATGATGGCAAAGAACCTTGTGTCTTTGCATTCAACACTTAAATCTCTGATATACACCAATATAAATAATTAATATAAAAAAGTAAAAGTTTTCCAACAAGAGGATTGCAGATTTTACAAGTACAAAACTGGACAAGTTGTAATGATACTTTAGTTGCATTATCAGCAATATCATTCGTCCTGGTTTTGTACCTCAGCTTCAGTTCACTTTCCCACTGCCATAAAGTTGCCTCCCCGTGCCTTTTCTATAAATACTTTCATGGTAATTGTTATATAGGAATAAAGTGTTGCAGCCAAAACTTGAGTCTGAACATAGATCACCAGTGAGCAAACAAAAGCGATCCCATTATTGAATTAAGTGGATCATGTGGCCATGGAAGAAACGCATATATAGGAAGTTGCATGATATCTAGATTTATCATTAATTCTACTCTATTCTCTACTCTATTCACTATACTATTTCTCTTTTCGGATCATTATACGGATTACAATTTGAGCAAGTATTATTGAGCAAATACTATTAGTGATATTCGAAGGCATCTGACACCAGTATTGTGCAATGGCATACTATAGTTGTATCTGCAATTACAAAGTCTCTACTACAATGAGCATTATGAAAGTGACAACAAGTATTCATTGGCCTTACAAAAATGACAATGAGTGTTTGTTCATAAAAGTAGTTATTTAGATAACTCTTTACTATGATAGCTAAACTTTATGAATATAAGTGCAGTTCTAGACTGGCAATAAGGTCTCATCGATATACAGTTGAATTGGTTAGAAGTAAGCATAAGTTCTATACTAACAGTTTCTTTTCTTGCACTTCTCACTTGTGGAACTCTCTTCCGGCTCCATGCTCTCCAGCCAACTTTAATCTAAATTTAAGTGTAATGTCAATTGCTATCTACTGTCCTCCTGATTACACTTACATATTCCCACTTTAGTCGTGTTTCTGTTTTGTAATTCTTCCACACCTAGTAACCGCTTGTGTTTCAGTGGCTTTAAGGGCTTGCTTGGGATGAACTTGATTAAAAAAAAAAAAAAAAATAAATAAATAAAAATTATCCTTCTACTTGAAAGCATCTGATTTTCTTTAACAGTTACCTATTTGGTTTTACCAAGAGGAATGTTGCTTAACGTTTTTCAGTAATCAACATTGAAGGGGAGGCTCAACTTAAAATGAAAATTGAAAAGATTGAAGAAGAGTTAATGCTGTTTATTGAGTAAAGATAAAAGTAGAAATTAATAACTGTTTCTGTTTTATTAAAAGATAAATAATAAATAAGCCAAGCAATTGAATTTTAATATGTTGAATTCCTCATAGAAATTTTCAATCAATTTAGTTTAGCCTGAAAGAATGCTCACCTGTGGTTTGATGGCAATTTTTTTTACAGCTAAAATGTTTTGACCTCAGAGAATCAAGTTGATGTGCCTTGTAGTGTCAGAATGATGGCAATAATAGTAACACTTTCTCTAATAAAAGAAATGAGCAATTTCTGACTTTTTAATTATGAAGAGCAAAGGCATGCTATAATTTTCCAGAATTTCAATAAAATATCTGGATCAGACAGATTGGTTAATATTCTTCTATGTGCCATATCCCTTAAGGACATGGCAATCATGGCTCTCCACAATTTCCTGTCCTTTGCAGCTCTTAATTAATTTTGTCTTTTTGTTATCTCTCCTACATTTTTCTACCAACCATTTACTCAAGTTCACTGGGTAGGTTATACATTGTTGTTATCCTCTCTCTCCCTCTTGTCTTCAATCTGTCGTGTGAGTATCAAATTTTATAAGCCCTCTTTCCTCATTATATGCCCTAGAATTTTCAACTATCTCTTCCTGATGTTAAAGATTGAACTCTTTGGGTCAAGTCCAACCAACACTTTTTGGCCCAGTGGATAAAAGTGTTGGCTGGATCCACTGAATTGACCCAAAGAGTTTTGATTTCAATGCCTGGCTACTGCAGTGGTGAACAAAACACTTGGAGTGTTCAATTAAAGGGAGATAACTGAAACATCCATAAGAGGCATGGTATGGGAACTAGAACATTTTACTATAGTTGACAAAATAAAGGGTTCAGTTCAAAATTTCAATCACCTGAAGAAGGCAAGAGCATACAATGGCCAAAACATTGTGAATATGGCAATAAAGATGAGGACAACAGTCCAAACAATGTAAATAATTACAATACCTCATCTCAGAAATACAGTCAGAAGATAAACTTATATTTAACAACTAAATTTTATGGAACATATATGTACACTAATTCCTCTGTCTGCTTGACTAACTTTGCTTCTGTAGTTTAAACAGTTCCTATGCAGATACATTGCCGACTTGCTCGATCACCAGCCAACTTTTCTAATTAGTTTGGTAAGATATTACTGGTGCTCCTGATGTGGTCACTGTACTGACTACCAACAACTTTTTCACCTGACTAATTCACCAAAGAAAGTACTTTGTGGGAGTTGGTTCTCAGATGTGCAGATGGCATAACCAAATCTATGTAGCTGTTAATTGACAAGCATGGCTTCAATGGTCATTGACTGAATGCTTCCAAATTTTGATATGCAATACCTCATCCCAACAATATAACTTAAAGATTCTTTATAGGCAGGACGGGCATGTCACTAATATAGCAACAAAATGGTATCTTGTGATAAAAACACAAACAGGTTCAATTATCTATATAAAGATTGGAATGTTAATGGCTCTCTTCAGAGTTAAGGGCAATAACAATAAAGAAATTTATTTTCTAACAATTTTTTCTTTCATTGGGTAACTATCTTGTGCCTTTAATTTGCCTTTAATTTGCTGAACATTTGGGCAACATTATTTACGCACAGATTCTCATGCATTTAATTTTTAAATTTTAGAAAACTAAAGGTATTCATGAAATGTTTGCATTATTAATATGTAAGAGATTTTTAAAAAATTATTTCCCTCTAAACAAGGCAATAAAGCCACTAAGATGCAAAGGGGTTACTGAGTGTTAGAGAATATGAAAAAAAAAAAAAACTTTAATGTACTACCTAATAGTTTGGTGGTAGATGCTGACCATTTTTGCAATTTCCAGTGTTGATTTATCTATTACAAACTCTGTAGGGATTACACTATTTAAGTTCGGCCTTTTGTCTTCATCTTTGTTGGTGTTATCAGAACATTTTGGCCTTCATCAGGTGTATATTGATCCTGATAACCTACAGGGAATTCCGAAGTGAACTACTTATTTAATCTACAGGGATAGACTGTTCTTGCTGTACTGCCCATGTCTAGAGATATCTCGTCAAGTTCTTAGACATGAGCAGTGGAATGAGAACAGTCTAACCCCATAGATTAAATAAAGGATTTGGTTTGCTAGCTGGATTGATATACATCTGATAAAGCCAGTGGAGATGGGTGGGGGGCACAATGGCCAAAACGATGTAATAACAACAAATAAGATGAGGACAATAGTCCAAATGTAAATAATCATAACTTCTTAATCCAAATCTTCAGATGGAAATGATTAAATATTTCAATTTATCAAATTGACCTAAGAACCCATTTTAAAATTTCAAATTCACAAGATGATAATTTGAGGCTTTGAATTTCAGAACATTTTATACAAAAGGAAGCTGTTTGTTTACATCTGTGCAGAATGAATCGGCTTTTCATTCAGCAAATAGGCTTTTAGATTACCATAAGTATTTATTTTATATATCAATAAAGCATGAAGTGGCTAATAATGTTATATGCAGTGTCTGCGTGTTTAAATCAAACATTCATATATATATATATATATATATATATATATATATATATATATATATATATATATGCACATATACATATCTGCAAGTTTACATGTGTAAAGATATGCTCACACATATACATGCATGCAGAGAGTTATTAAGATACACATAAAAATATGCATACATATAAAAGTATACATGTAAAGATAGCTAACTATCTACTCTCAGATTCTGTTTCGTGCGCACACACAGAGCCTGTATTTTCAAAAGGAGTCAACAGCTGTTGAACAGGGCCATGAATTGAATGTGGCCAAGATGAAGGCAAATGATTTATAGTCTGTTTTATGAAGAATCTCAATAGACAAATCACACGTCAATGTGCTTCTTTTTTTTTTCTATGTGTGGGATCAAAACTGCAGACTTAGGGAATTTATGATATCAGGTGTTTGTTTATCTGTCAAGGGTTTACGTGAAGGAGAGAGAAAAGAAAGATCAAAGACAATGCACCAATAAAGAATCCAGGATTAAAAAGAAAGAAAAAAGAAAGAGGAAAGAAAAAAAGAAAAGAAAGAAAGAAAAAAGAAAGAGGAATTAAAAAAAGAAAAGAAAGAAAGGAAAAATAAAAGAAAAAAGAAAGAAAAAAGGAAAATAAAAAGAGAGAATAACAAGATTGATGATTTAACAGTGGTGGTAATAGTGTGAGAGAAATCTTGGACATTGAAAAGTTGCTTTCTTTGACTAGATTTTGAGTACAGATTGGTTCTTATTCACATAAAGACATACTTTCAATAGGCACAAATATACAGTATTGGCAAGGCTACAAAAGTGATGTCTTTTTGGAAAAGAAATAAAACATTTATAAATTATTTATGTATGGACATTGGTTCTGGTGAAGTGGCTCACAAGCTGTTTTCCTAGTGTCTGAGTTCTACTCTTAATGCTCCACAATTGTGGCAGTGTATCAAAGTTTGTGTAATTCCCTATCTATCTGCTCATATTTGTCTCTCTGTCCACCTTAGTCTGCTCATGTCAGTCAGTTTTTTTTATTAATCAATTCAACCTAAGCAAAACAATAATGACACAAAGACGCAAGGGGCTAACTTAGTCTGCTCATGTCTATCTGTGCTTGTTTACACCTATCTTAGATGTGAACAAGCTATTGCCCCCCCATATATATATATATATATATATATATATATATATATATATATATATATAAATAAAACATCAATACCAGAAAGAGCAGTAACAATTACTGGACTTGAGAAACCTATTTTCTTGTGCAAACTGATTCTGGTATGAACTTTTGAGATTATATATATATATATATATATATATATATATATATATATATATATATATATATATATATCCAAGTATATCTCCAAGTATAGCATTTTTATACGGAATAAATTCCAATAACCAAAAAATGCTATTCTTAAAAGAGTGCTCAGTACAGAGTAGAGCAAATATAATTTATTCAAAAATTATCACATAAATATGTTATAACATATTTATGTTATAATTTTCAAATAGATTTTATATATATATATATATATTACAGAGAGAAACTTGTACATGCCCCAATATGTATATACTGATTTGTAGGTTTGAATTCAATCACTAAAAATGTTTCCAATATACAAATTCTTGCTTTCATCAAAACAATAAAAACAAACAAACCTTTGTTGTTGTATTTGAAACAATCACAAGATGAGAACTTCAATAATGATTTTGTCTGTTTAAATCTCCAAAGAGAACATTATATTTGTTTCTTAGTAGAAACTAGAATAAAGATGGAGGTGGTTAGGGAAATTTCTCATGACATTTCAATTGAAAAAGTCATAAAGATGTTTGTTTCTATAATGGTTTTCAGATAAAGCATACTAATGAATATAGTTAAGAAATTGTTGGCAATGTCACACTTTGAAGTGTTCCTTTGGGGAGTTAAGTTGTTATGTATAAAGTTATATTGTATTGATCAAGAAAATTAAAATATTTACACACAAAAGTGTAGCAAGAAATGAAGAATGTGACATAATTTATAATTTACACTGAATTTTCAAAACAATTATTAAAGATACTGGAAGGTAATTATTTTGAGAAAAAATATTGAATAGCTACACAGACAAAAATTTAAAGAAAATTGAATTATTATTTGTACTCATTGTGTTTTGACACTCATAGTAATGGTAGACTTTCACTGGAGATCAAGTGTCAGCAAGTCACTTTGATACTCCCCTTAGCAGATTTTAATAATGTTGTTATCTAGATGATTTTCATTCTTCCTCATATTTCCAATTCTTTGCAATGTCCTTCTGGACTGTTCCATGGTAAATAGAACTGTCACTTACATTTTCCAAAATTTGTTCTGTAGCAGAGCACATATTTTACAGTTTGTTTTTTTTTTGTTTTGTTTTTCTATTTCTTGTAATTTTATTCTGTGGTCTGATGGAAAAGTGACATCCACTGACTTTATTTTTCTCTTTGTTTACAAAGATTAGATCTGTTTTTCTCATATGGATATGGTGATCCACTTGAATTTCAAAATTCCTGAGAATTATATATTTTTTTTCATTTTTTGGGACAGGTTCTGCTTTCTGCATATATCATAAAAGTCATTCTTCTGAAAGTGTTTAGTTTTTCCTTTAATCATGGCATCACATATGCTTTCAAGAAATTGATGCATGTATAAGCTGTAATCTTTGTATCACCTGGAACTTGCCATGAGATCACCGCTTAGCCACATATAATCTCATGCCATTATTGAATCCTCATCATTTGCAAAATTCTAAGTGGATCACCTTTCCTATCTAGTCATATGTATTTTAGAACACCTGAACAATTTTGATGCTGATTCAAAAAAGAATTCTATAAAAGGTGTTAATTATTCTTAGAAAAAAATTTATGTGTTAGATTTATTGTTTTATTTGAATCCTGTTTTTCTTTAATATTAAAAATACTTGAAACTTTATTCCTAAACAGGCCTTTTAGTCACATGTAAACAGCTATCAAGGGCATTGTGTTCTATATTGTAAATTTCTTCAGCCTTCATGTCTTAATAAACTTCAATACATGGCATTTAAAATGTGAATAATAATAATAATTTGATGAATTTAAATAATAAAGTCAGTAATTAACATTTTCCTATCCAAATACTCTTAGCAGTAGAAACCCTAAAATTCTTATTATTCCTTATTTAACACTGGTTATGATTTCTCCTAAAAAAAAAAAGTCTTCAGTTTCCACTTTTCTCACCTGATTTAATGCTACTTTGATTTAAAAATCAAAACTGATCTATTTTGAGAAACTATTTCACTCTTTCCAGATAGACCAGCTCAAATTATGTTTCTTTAAAATCAAATTTAATAATACCAATTGGCAGGTCCAGTGCAAGAGTCTTGTTCCTTCCACCTGCTGAACCAATGATATGAGGCTCCCCCCACTCCACTCTACTACATCTTAATTTTCATAAGGTAGTATTCATATAAAATACAAATTTTATTGTAACCTAATTATGTACAATAATGGATCATATGCAATATAGGTGGACAATTCAACTAGAAAAACTGAAAATAAATACAATGTATCTAAATACAAATTAGAGACATGTCATAATAGATCATTCTCTGTTAAATAAATTGACAATGTTTTGAGGTAATTTTTAACATCAACTGACAATTTTTTTTTGTTAAAAAGTTGAATAATTTTAACGCATTTAACATTATGGATAAAAAAAATAGTGAACTTTATATGGTGATTTTTGAGACTCAGCATGACCAAAACAAATTTACATATTTAGACAAAAAACAAAAAAGTCCCTAGAGTGATGTCAAAATCCACAAAGGATTTTTCATCATTTAATAGTCAGTTGTACATAGTTTAATTTGTAATGTATATGAATGTAATGAGAAAAAAAGCAAATGTTGATAAGATAGCAAGGATCACTAAACACTGCCCGGGACCACCTCAATCAGGCTCCTCCCAATTCAGTGGTAGTACACAGCTGACATGCCAATTGGTCATAGAGGGATATGTGCAACTGAATAAGCTTGAGACATATGACTGCTTCCATTTGGCAATAACATGTTTTGAAATTAATTTATCTTTATTTTTGTTTTTGACAGATGATCAAATTTTGATACTATATCAAGCAAGCAGAGACTTAAGAGTACCTAGGAGGCCTTGCAGATTATTTTTGATTCTGATGAAGAGTTTAAGCTGGGGAAATAGTTGAATTTACTTCAGATGATGACTTGAACTTTGACACCACTGGCATTAGGACAAGTACAAAATGTACAATATGTTGTGGAACGTAGCTTAGATAGTGTTTAGCTTCCATGGAAACAACACAAACCAAAAATTAATGAATAAAGATACCTCTCCCATATAACTAGAATATAATCCAACCAGAAATACATATATATATATATATATAAATAAAATGTCTGTTAGGCACTTGATGTAATAGCTAGCAAGTTCTCTCGCTGGATCAATTACAACTAGTGTGTTTGATCCTCACTGAGTGCTTTATATATTCAACCTTGTGCCAATAAACTATGTTTAGTAAATTGCTCTCTCTCTCTCTCTCTATATATATATATATATATATATATATAAATTCATGAATCATTCATACAATAAAACAAATAGAGAGGTTAATGATTTAAATGGCGAGAATACATCTTCGCAAACAATATCAAAAAGATACACCAACCTGTATATGAATGATATGATCCCTGTTTATAAATTCCAGTTGCATAAGGACTTTTTAATTTTTACAAGCTTTCGTCTGTTCCTGCAGACATCCTCATGTATGAAAATAGATTTGTTCTTGTTTTTACTTCTCGGTAATAAGAGGACAACGAAAATAGAGATGTAATCTGAAAAAATATTTTGATATTGTTTGCAAAGATGTATTCTCACCATTTAAATCATTAACCTCTCTATTTGTTTAATTGTATGAATGATTCATGAATTTATAAATTATAATTGCACTTATAATTGAAATATATATATATATATATATATATATATATATATATATATATATATATATATAAAATCAGCATCAGAATTGAATTAATAGATAAATGTAGACATTTTAACAAATATCTATTTTGTAAGTTAAACACTGACATAATATAATTTAAGTATATATGTTTAAGTATAAACACAAAATTCCTTTACATTTCATAAAACAGCTTATACATATACCTTATAGGTAATTTTAACATATACCCTGAAAGTAGTTTTATATAAAATTTTATAAATTTTATGTACATACAGATACAGGATGCTAGTCGTGTAATGCTTACACGGATTTTTAAGTGGTGAAATTAAGATTTGACATAAAAATAATGTTTTGTACTTTCTGTACATGTACAAATATATATATATATATATATATATATATATATATATGCAGGACTTTTTGACATTTTGAATAATATCTTTACTGAGCATGAAACATTTGGTAAGTAATCCATGAACATGTTGCTGTGATGATCGCTAATAGAAAAACTGGTGTCAACATACATAACTAGGCTTTCTGAAATTTTCCATTTGTGGCAAGTCATGTCAGTGTCTGAAAAACTTTGGATTTTGGAATTTCAGATAAAGGATACTCAAGCTCTATTAACGGTTGCTTGAAACTTGAGTAGTAGTCCAAACTTTGCTTCTTTCCGAGTCGTGACCCTTGGAAGTGTATTTGATCCATCTTGGTAATTTAAACATAGAACACTATATATTACTGTTTAGGTTTTTTGATCTTTCTTCTTAGTTTATGTTTTCTTTTCCATTTTATTCTAACATTTTTTTTCTTTTTGGTTTTTGTTTTATTTATTGTTGGCTTTTCTTTTTATTAATTTTTTTTTTCTTTAGTCACCTGGAAACCTTTGGGTTGGTTTCACCAATATTTGGGGCTTTTGTGGTATATATATATATATAGTTTGGGTTAACTGATGTAGACAGCTGACAAATGAGAACTGTTTTCTGTTAAAACTGCCACAGAGAATTAGTGCATTTAATAAAAAGCATAGTAAGTCATACAGTAGTACATTTCTTAAAGTTGATGACTGATTGCTCTGTTTAGATTAATTAAAAATTTGGTAGTTGTCAAGCTAGTTCTACTATGACTTAATGCTGCTGGCCCATATGTGAGCACTTGGTAATACCAGATGTTGTAGGCTTGTATATGCAGGTGGTGTAATGGATAATGGCTCAGAACTGGAAACTGAAGAGCCAGGTTCCAATTTCTGTTGGGTGTGTTATATTCACTTATGGGCAAATACCCTTGGGAAAAGTATGAATCCACCTCTCCTCCTTCTAGCTAATAGTAGAACTTGTATTAATTATTCCAAAAAATTCTTGCAATCTAAAAATATATTCTGACTTCAATAGCCACCAAAAGGTTGATAAGACATAAAAATAATTCAGTCAATCAAACAATGGCCCTAATAAGCCATTAAATGGCAATTGGATATGAATACTTTTTCTACGTGCAATCACAGCTCTCCACAATTTCCTGTCATTTGTAGAACTTAATAAATGTTGTCTTTTTTTTTATATCTCGCCTAAAAACTGTTCTGCCAACCATTTACTCAAGCTCACTAGGTAGGTTATGTGTTGATTTCCACTGTTCCTGTTGCCTTCAGTCCGTCCTGTGAGTATCAAATTTTACTCGCCCTCTTTCCTTATTATGTATCCTATAAATTTCTACTGCATTTTTGAATGTTAAGCATGAATGTCATTTTTGTTTCCATTTTCTCTAAAACTTTGTCGTTGCTCACATGTTTGGTCCATGGTATTCTCAGTAGCCTTCTGGAGAACCATATTTTTGTTGCTTCAGGTCTCTTCTTCATCTGTGAGGATATTGTCTAGCATTCACTGCCATACTACATAACAGTTCAGGACACTTTTCTTTGTTTCTAACAATTGTTTTCCTATTTCTTAATGGATATGAATATAGAACCAGTATAAACAAGAAAGAAAAGATGAAATTGGATTAATCATCTGTTTATAAATTTCAGTCAATCATTGATTGCTTATGAATGAGTTTCTTTTTATATAGAGTGTGATGGATAAATTGTCTTCTAAATTACACAAAAATAAAAATAACACTGACATCTAATTTTAACAAATATATTTACCAAAATTACACAAAAATATCTTGAAATACTAAAGAGTAAATTTATTCAATAAAATCAACCATGGCCTCCAGATGACTTCGGAATCTCCTGCCATAATCCTTGCCTTTAGTTCATCTTTGGTGTTACAAGGAGTTTTGTTGTTCTCTTGCTCAACTACACCCCACACAGTCTGGGGAGTTAGGTGGTAAGGGGTGATGTGGTCACAGAAATTGTCTGACAGCCATGACTGGGTTCTCCTGTTTGTGGCATGGTGCAAAGTCTTGTTATCAGACACATGGTCTTCCAGCAGCCACACTCTTGACCCAGTGCAGCACTATATCCTCAAGGCACTTGATGTAGGCCTCCATGTTGAGTCTAGAGCACTCACCAACAAATTCAGCAGTCCTTTTCTTATCAGAGTGATTATAGTGAGTTTTCTGAGTTGCCGTACCTTTCTAATTGCCTTTAGACTCATCCAGCACTTTCCGAATGCTCTGCACTGTCCTCAGATTGACACTCAAAAAATGGAGCTGCCGGTATGAATGTCAAGCAGTACAGCATTCTGTTTTCAAATTTCTGGTGGAGTGAATTGCATTACAGTGCTCTTTTTCTCACAGATAGTGCCCAACTGACTCTATATTGTGCAGTTGACAAAATCAAAAATACAATATGGCGACAATTTACCCATCGCACCCTGTATATTCTATCCCTAATCAGATGTCTTCAAGCTTTCCCACCACCATAATGTAGCTTCCCTGTACCTTTCCTATAGTAATCGTTATGAACATTATTCTATGGTACTTAGACTTTATGAATTTAAGTGCAATACTAGATTGGTGGTAAGGTCTTATCAATTTACAATTGAAATGACTAGATGTAACTGTAAATTCTATTCTTACAGTTTTTTCCTATTGAACTTGTCACTTATTGAACTGTCTTTAGCTTTCTTGCTTCCCAGTCAACTTTGATCTTCAAAAATTTAAATGCAATGTCAATTGTTATATTCTGTCTTATTTTTTTAAATTTTCTTCCCTCCTAAATAGTAGTTTTTTACAATAATGGCATCCCAAATTTCCAGGAACTGATTCTATAAAAGCACGTAATCTTTAGGAACCTATTTTGCAAATTTTCTTTTCAATCTGAGAATGGAAACAAATCACTTTTATAATATCAAAAAGAATTAAACCATTTTGATAATTTAATAGAAAACATTTATTTATTAAGATATTTCCAGACTGAAATTCAGTTCTCATCATATTTCTGTTCAGAAGTTTTGATGCTTTTTGACTCTAGTGTCATCGGCTGTGTTATGGTTTCTTAGTCACATTCAAACTGAGTCACTGCAATCCCAAAGATCAAATGGGAGACCTATCAAATTTATGAATAGAAGATTTGCCATATTTTTAACAACAATTTCCTTTGTCAGAATAAATTATGTTCATTGCTGAAAACCATCTTTAAGCCACTTCAGAACTTACAGCAATGGTATTAATTATATTTTTAGCTATTATATATCAACTGTTAATATATAAAATTATTTTTGGATAATACAGCAACTGGTTTGCTAAGAATTGGTTCACATGAACCAGTAGGATGCTACCATTGGTTTTATTTATATTCTCTTACATTCATATAAAATAAATGTTTTGAACACAGTTTTATGGCTTCAGCTAAATAAATTTTGAATGCCTTCAACGACAGATAAAATGTATTGTTAATTATTTTGCTTTAAAATTGTATTGTTGGTAATTTTTTTGTATAAAAATGTATTGCTGGTATTTTTACAATAAAAATGTATTTTTATATTTTCACAGTGTCATATTTTTGTTTGGGGGTTCACTATTTGCCCATAGATGGGACCCTAACAGGTGCTACCACCCTGGGTCAGGGTGGACCTGGGAACAACAGCAATTAAGAGGTGGTTCCACGCTCCTGAAAATCTCCCATCTCCTGATCAGAGGTCTTGCCATTGGATATAGTTTATTGTCACATTGTTGAAAGAAATCAGCCTCTAACGAAGTTTGCCAATTGAGACCAGCTGACAAGATATCTTGCAAGAAATTGTTTTGTCTCTGGTCTTAGTGAATTGGATATTGATTGAAGACAATTTATAAATAGTGAAGAAAGCAGTAATTGACTGATAGGATACCTGGAAAGAAATTTCTTTGTTCTGAGTCTTCTTTTACTCAGTGAATTGAATTGCAACTGAAGACAAATTATAGATAGTGATGACTGATGAGGTTGGAGAAATTTATTTTTCCCTGGTCTTCTTGCTCAGGTAGTTAATTGGAGGGAGATTCAAGGCAATTTGTATGTAATGATGAAAGCAGTGTAAGCAATGATTGTCCTGCAGTAGCTGACAAGATATATTGAGAAATTTCTTTTGTTCTGGGTCTTTTCATTCAGGCAATCAATGATATAGTGATTCAAGACAATGATTCTCTTAGAATGGCTTATCAGATAACTCACCAATGTAATACAAAAATATCTTGAACTCAAATGGTTAGGAGCAAACCATTTCTTTATTTGTCTATATTTCTGAGATGAGGTATAAAACATTTGGATAAACTCATTGGATAGGTTAGTGGCTGCTTTCCTGTGTCCTTCTTGCATTCAATCTGCCCTGAGGAGTGTCAAATTTTCCAAGCCCACTTTTCTTGTTATGTTCTCTAGAAATTTCAACTGTCTCTTTCTGATACTAAATATAAGTGTCCTTTTGCATCATTTATATTTCTAAGATGAGGTATTAACTATTTACATTGTTTGGACTGTTGTCCTTATCTTTATTGCTGTATTCACAATGTTTCGGCTGTTGTTTAATAATGTTTTTATTTGTTTAATCTTTCAGAAACATTTTTAAAAAATAGATTGATTAATGTTTTTATTTGCTTCATGCAAGATAAAAATGATGGAATTGTTTTGGTGCAGAAAAAAGTGATTTTCATTTGTAGCAACTATGCTATTAGAATAATTACAGAGGACTTCTACTTTTAGTCTCTTTAGGTGTTGCATTCTTTAGTAGTTCATTTTTAAAGTATGAAATTAGGAAGAAGCAAATAAGGACAAATAGGCATTTTAAGAAAAAAAAGCCACCACCTCTTAGTATTTTAAAACTTTTATTCCACTTGTTTCTTATAACTTATGCCCACATCACCAAAGTTAAGCAACATCGAGCCTAGTCAGTACCTAGATGGGTGACCACTTGGGAATACTAGGTGTTGTAAGCTTGAATGTGCAGGTGATGTAATAGATAATGACTCGTAATTGTTAATCGGACATCCGAGTTCCAATCCCAGTCAGGTTTGTTATATTCATTTGTGTGCAAGTACCCTTGGGAAAGGTATGAAACACCTCTTCTCCCCACTTCCAGGGTTAGGGTTAATTAGTAAGACTTGTATCACAAAAACCATTATTATTTTCAAAAAAAAACTTGTATCACAAAAACCATTATTATCTTCAAAAAAAAAAAAAAAAAAAAAAAAAAAAAAAATTGCATACAAGATATTTAGATTTTGGCATTAAATAACCCATAGAGGTTGATATACTGTTAAACAAATAACCAACTTATTGCACAGCTTTCCAAACAGGTGTGTCAAAACATGTAACACCTTAGTGTAAATAATCTTTTAGTGTCCATTGTTCCATGTCTTTGATGTGCCATGTCCCTTCAGGACATTGGCGATCATATCAGAATATTGACTACTTCTACTAGAAGTATCAAAGTTAGTAAAATGTTCATGATATAGTTATATGATAAATATGGCATGTGAATTTTATTTAAATATTTGCAGTATCTTGGTGGTATGATATTAGATTATGCAAGAATTATTATTATTATTATTATTCTATGTACTGTGTCCCTTCAGAATCTTCTGTCTGTTGTAGCTCTTAATAAATCTTGTCTTTTTGTTATCTCTCCTAGTGGAACATATTTTAAGACATGTTATTTTGACACCAGACAAGCATTAATTTTTATTATCTTTATGAAGAATATAAAGACTAAAATATGGTATTTGCTTACACATTGTATTAAAATACAATTTATGACTAATCAATTTATATTGATTTTTGTCAAATTTTGCAACCATGTCTGAGCATTAAAAGGTTAATTACCCATTCTTTCTTTAATTATTAAATAAATTTTTCATTTAATTATTTCTTTTTATATACATTTGAATTCCATATTAAGCTTGTGTATTGGAACTTAATGTGTTGCAAAAAAATTTATTTTTAAAAAGTGTCACCAATGCAAAAAATTTGAAAAGCCCATTATGTTATCGAGGTGCCATGTTGAACAATTCCCTGGTAGTACCGAAGGAAATAGGGATTTATTATGTGTCTTTCTCTTCTTCAAGCAACAAGTCATATGTTGTATTGTGTTACATGGTATCAATAACAAGGAACAATCCCTGACCAAGCCTATTACCAAAAAGTTCTAACAATCTTGGTATTTACTTATAGAAGAAGTCAGGGAGGGGAGGGGATTTGTGATTTTTCCTATTAGCGTGAAATGAACACAAACAGAGCTAGCAGGAGTTTTTAACATGCTTTGCCAATTCCATTCTTTCTGTTGTTAAATGTTAGGACACACACACATGCACTCTTTTAAGTTAACGTCCAGTAAAAGAATTCTGGAAATCATGAATTTATGAATGTAATATTCTGTTCCTTGTATGCCCATAGAAAACAGAAAAATATGCCTTTCTAAAGTATTTGTTCTACTTATTAAAGAAAAATATACATGTTTCAAAGATATTGTAGAAATCAATGAATATAAAAAGAAAAATATATCAGAAGAGAAGCAACTCATTTTTTTCAATGATCTAGTTCACCCCACATCAGTTATTTGAAGGCAACAGTATTATCTGAGAAGTCTACTGAATCCAGCTTAAACATAAAAATAATTTTTTAAAAAAGACTTATACATATCCCAGTTAAAATAGCATATATATATATATATATATTAAATGCATAATCCATTACATGAATCCTTGTACAGCTGTTGTTCAAAGAGTTGTTTTTGACAAAGCACTTGTTTTTTTGTTTTTTTATTGAAACCTAATAGATAGAGATTATGCTTAAGGTATCTCTATTGCAGCATCAGGTTCACATACAGTTTTCAATTCAGAGTTGCCCTTCTCCTAGACTGATTGACAACAATGGCTAGAGAGCCAAGTCTTCCCTGCTATTTAATCCATAACTGGGGAGTGAGAGAAAAGATTGATTCACACCTTTCCCAAGGGTATTTGCATGTAAGTGAATATAATGAGCTCGACTGGAATTTGAACTCAGCAATCTAATTTTTCATTATATCACCTGTGTGCACATCACAATATATATATATTATATATATATATATATATATATATATATATATATATATATATATATATATATATATGAGAATATATACATATTCACATACCTATCTACTTCTCAATCTATTTATACATACATACGCACACTTGTTTTGCTTATATGGTAGTTTATCTTTCATGAGGCCATCAAAAATCTCAGGAAAGTATATCATTTTTATTTACCAAATAAAACAACTCTTAATAACTTCAGCTCAAAAAGGTTAAAAATATATACTCACCTACTGGGCATGTCTAATTTTTTGTTCCTGAAGAAAGTTATTTAAAGGAGTACACTATTTAACTTCTTGCTTTTTCTTACATTCATACAACACCACACAGTAACCCTCTACCTTGGGTGGCTCTTGGGCCTTGTATTGGGTGAACATTAGTATAAAAAAAATAACTTAAAACCAAATATACTAACAAAGCATGATTAATCACGATTTTCTCACCAACATTATTTTTTTTTTTTTACCCCTCTTCCCGTTTCGTTTTTATTTCTAATGATCTAAAAACATAAATTTAATTTTATAATCGATAGATTAAAGGGTTTTCCCTTTTTTTTTTTTTTTTTTTTTACTCGACAATATGTTTTAAACGTTTTTATGATATTTATAAGCACTCTCGGTTTAATTCGCTGTAATTTATTTATTCATTTCAATCGTGTAAACAAGTTTTTTTTTTACGGGCTAATTTTTCTTATCTTTGTAAATAGTAATTATTAGCTAGTGAAATGAAACTTGATGGGAAGTGGGTAAAAACTGAAAACAAATGTGCCTTCTAAGTATCTGATGAAAGGGTGTCCACTCAAAAATGAAAAAAAAGGAAAAATTCCCCGTAAACAACTTAAATAGAGTTCACACCATTGTGATTGGCTATTGGTCAACCTCCAATCAAATGCGTGATAATGGGGTATATTTATAGAAGTCAGTGTCTACAAGCATTTTTTAGAAGGCGTATCAGAGTCCGATCAGCTCTGATGGGGTCAACTTGGTGAGGTCAGTATGATGTTTGAAACTGCCCAATGATCCAAATCAGAACATCACTGACGACGCCCTCTAGCTCTAAAGAGCGTATATTCAAAGTAAACATATAATATAAAACACAATAATCATTTTATACAATT